>JAIPRM010001113.1:0-22507 GCA_025469315.1 Stegophylla sp. TES_Ste_2020 | reverse complement strand
CATATTATAAATTAATATAAATAACCAATTTTTATTAAATTTGAATTAATTACTTATACATACATTTTATTCATTAGACCATTTACTTAGATTCCACCTTATATCACACATTTTATAGCATTTATATATTTTTTTTTTTTTACTTAGCTTTTTTTTACACGGAGTTGACGTAGTGTTTTTGTTGGGATAATAATTACAGTATTTCGGATTTATTATTTTATTTTAAATACTGCACTTCTAGGCAAAAACATGACTAGCAGAAACACGATGGTAGATTGCACATTCAAGCAGCACCGTTATATATACGATCTACCGCCATATAAGTAGATTGCACACCCGAGGAGAAATATGATGGTAAATCGCACATCCAAGCAGCACCCTTGTTTCTTATCAAATTATTTTTTTTCCTATTCTCAGTTGATTGTGGTACATAAAATTGATGGAGTACAAAATAATTTTATTTTGTAATATTAATAAACTTTATAAATTTTAAGTAAAATTGTCTTATTTAAACTCAAACTCTACTTGGAATTATTTTAATAAAAAGAAACAATTAATCTTTCTTTAAAATTTAACACACCTTTCACATTTATTTTTATTTTTCTATAATAACATTTAAAACAAATAAATTAACACTTATTAACAATTTATGCTAGAAGAATAAGATCAAAAAGTTTGCAAGATAAATTTTTATAGACTATTTTTAATAAGATATTGTTTTAAATAATTTGATTGTTAAGTAAAATAAAAAACCATAGTGTTTACATACCATATAATTATGAATAGCATTATATGCATAATATATTGACGCATATTTTTCATATAAATAAAATTGATCTACCATTTTTGAAAAATTGTCATCACTGAAAAATTAATGTCATATTTAAGTTATATGTTGTTATTTATTCTAATAGTTAAAAATTATTTACTCAGATGAAGCAGTATTTAAATACTGTCTACTCAATAACCAGTAATAATAACCAGCATCAAGATAACGTTGTTCATCAACAGCATTTTCAGTTAATATATGCAACACTTGAAATGCACGTTCAGGTCGTCCACCTTTGAGAAAAGCTAAAAAAAAAAAAAAATTATAAAAGTTTGAATAACAAAATGTTTAAATAAATACCTTTTTGAGCTTCAATAAATTTATCGTTTTCAGCCAGCCAATCAGCATATGGCAAATATACAAGAGGAGCAAAATTTGGATTTTTTTCTACTAAATTAAAAGCTTGATCCCAATTATGAGCTTGAACGTGTAAAGCTACCATGTCTGGTCCCATATCTTTGCCCATTTTAGCATATATTTCAACAGCACTTTCTGTATCACCAAGTTTACGAAGTTCATCACCAATCCTATTTAAAACAATTTCTTCGGCTTTATCAGTATTACGTCCAAGTTCCAACAACCTATGACAATATAATAAATATTATTATTTTGTTATATGTTAATATTAATTGATATTAAATGACAAACTAGATAATATAGTTGATAAACATAAACTGAACATTAATTTAATCAAGCTCTATAACAGGTGATATGGCCCACAATGTAATGTGGAGTATCGTAGGTGTGTATCGGAAAATGAGTGAAAAAATCTGCTTAATGAGCAGTTTGAACCTAAAATTCTACATATTGAAGTCGGTTTGTAATATACCACGGCTTATCTATCCAATCTTGATATATATATATATATGTATACCTGATGGGTTGATAGACCACGTTGTGCAGCTGAGGAGAAGTCACTCAATACTGCACAATGGCACAGAATATATTAAAGTTATACAATTTTATTTTCATTTTTTTCGTGAAGATATTTTAAAAATTTATATTTTTGTCTAAGCTTTATTTGGAAGGAAAACATTTATCAATTGTATTTAAAAGAGGATATTTATATATGTCTATTTTATAATTCAAAACTTTGTGGGTTGTTTAGAATGTCACATTGGTGAAATGTTCATAGATAAATAAACTAAACAATATAATTTTCTATACTTACGATGAATAAATAAGTATTTATTAATGTTTTATTTTAAATAACTAAATTTAAAGTGAGTAATATTTGGGGTGTTTTTTGCAACAAGAGTGGGAAACTCTTGACAGGTGTGATTAATTTTAAAGAAACGATAAATAATTTCAATAAAATAATTCTGAGTAGAGCGTCAACTAATACACAGTAATAATAATCAGTTTTGAAGTATTAAACTTAAATGTTGAAGTAAAAATAATTTCGTTCCATACCTAAAGCAATAACCAAAAACTAAAATCAGCCATCAATAATTTCAAATTACAATAAAATATGAACATCATAGTAGAATAAATTAACGTGGCTCTAATTAAATAAATCAACATTAATTAACTACATTATAATTTGTACTAATGTTTAATGTGTCGTCCCTGGTCAGTCACTTTTGCAAAAACAGTCTTTTTCTAACCTTAAAAAGGATAAAAAAATATTTTTTACCGGATAAGATTTGAATCTGGTACCATCATATTCGACAAAAATGGCTTAGCTACTAGAATACAAATACAGCGATCAAAACCATTGAAATAGTAGGTATTTAATATAATAACCAAAAATATTGAATTTTTAAAAATTAGAAAACTATTGATCTGTGCGGATGTTAGTTCACACCATGGTACTCAGCATTGAAAAATACAAAACATGGAGATAAAACATTAAAAATCTTCTTCAGTATTCGTAAACTAGAAATATATCATAATATTTTAATCAAAAACTTGTAAAATGTTTAATTATTCGTCTGTAAGAAATTTTATTTCACCAAAATATACACAATGAAATTTTCTACCAAGATACCAAGTTTCAAAAAGATCAGTAGAACTTCAAACGGATATAGACAAAAAAGTTGATTTACGATTTGCAAGATTTTTTTAGGCCAATTAGACATATATGTGTGTGAGATAATATTAAAATGTCAAGTCTTAATATAAAGAATTAGGAATTTTATGAAATAAAAACTATCAAAAAATGAGAAATTTCAAGTATTTTCAAAATGCTATACTTAACTCAAAATTTATTAAATGTTTTTGAAATTTTTTGAAGAGTTCTCATGTACCATTTTTAGTAGTAGTTGAATTTTCTATGTTTTTGAAAAAAGTATTAAGAAATTTGATAAATGACTTCTCTAATACCATCTGTGTATGATTTAAAATTTATAGAGATACTAATCGAGACTTTTGGACAAGTATTTTTATATGAATAAATGTTTCAAGAAAGAAAAAAAAAATAATCATCATTGTTAATCATAAGCTTCTTCGCTTCACTCAGAATCTAAAATGTTAAGTTCTTTCTTAGAAGTTTTATATTTATTTCATTAATCATTAAATATTAGAAATATTTTATTAAATATAATAAGTACAAATTAAATACAACATACAGTAATTAAAATATCAATTAAATAATGTATTATAATTAAACATTACATATGTGTCCAACAATTATGAACCATAATATCAATAGCTCGATTGAATTCTTCAGCTGAAACAAAAAGTTCTACAGCTACTTTGTGCTCATCAATACTCATAGCCCATTCAGCACGCTTAATTAGTAGTTCTTTATTTTCACTAGTAGCATTTGCTCCAATAAACTCCTAAAAATTTAAGTTTAAATTAATTTAAATTAGAAAGCAATAAAAAAAGTGATAGTACTTGTGCCAAATCGAACATTCTTAAGTCAGTATACATGGTGAAAGCTAAGTATTCAAATCCCCATTTTTGATAAATTCTGGCCGCTTCTTTAAACTTTCCTTCATAAGCAAGAGTATTGGCCAATAGACAGTGTTTATCTTTATCACTATATGATCCTTTTTCCTTAAAATTATTTTAATAACAAAAAATAGCACGGGATCTGGCAGAGATGTATGGTGTACTTGAAAAGGCTCATACATTTAATTTTAAATCAATAACAAAATATATTGTTATTATACATAATTGTAGTACATATCTATTTGCGAAAACCATAAATTTTTTTTCGAAAAATTACATTAGTTAGGTGATGTTTAAAAACACCCAGAGGTATGGTGTTTTTGAAATAGCTGTTACTCGTTTGGATGATCATACTGATTTCGACATGATGGAATAACTTGCCATACATCAAGAGAAATAATGGTTTTTTTAAAACAGCTTTTCCCAGGACGTTTGAATTTTTGCGTGATGATATGAAATGGCCATGTTTTATCACATTGCAATTCCTTTTTTTGGGACTACCTAAAAGCTCAAGTTTACATTTATAAACCACATATTCTTGAAGAGCTTTCCTAAGACAAAACATAAGAAATTCAAAGATTTCCTTATACTAGGCTTGGAAGGAGTATAGAAATTTCACCGCCCATCTACAAGAATGCCTAAAACAAAAACAAAAATAGACACCACCTAACTGATATGATTTTTCAAAGTTAATTATTTTTTCTAAAATAAATTATTTTTCCTTTTTGCGAATGGAAATGTACAACTGTGTATGAAAACAAAAAATTTGAAATTTATTGTATGACAGATTTTTTAAATACACCATAATTCTTTGCCGGACCAGTATTTAAAGTTTAGTTTTTGAATTAATTATGTACACGAGTATTAATTATCAATAAGATGAAGTATTATAAAAATATTTACTTCATATTGTGTAATTAGGTCTAAATATTTCAATTCTTTAATCCTTGCAAATGATTTTTTAGCAATTAGAAGATCAAAATTTTCTAAAGCTTCTCGAGATAATATTTTCCAATCAGAATCAGTAACATTTAGACAGGCAATTTGATATGCTTTACTGGAAAAAAAAAAAAAACAAATAATTAACAGTATTAATTATAAGAAGATAAAATAAATTATATTATTATATATACTCAAATAATTTTTTTTCTAAATATTGATATAGTGGAACTGATAAAGCAACTTCAACAACAGTTACTAGTGAATCATTAAGAGAAAATATCTTAGAGCCCCACATGCCGATTACATGTCCCTATAAAATGCATAATAATTTTTAATATATTATATTTTTACTAAATTAACTAATTGCTTACAGTGATACGTTGCTGATGAGCTGAAAATTCATTTATTTTAATATTGAATATATTTTTACCCGAAAAACATGCCATGTCAGCAAATTTTGAATTCCAAACCACACTTGTAACATCAAATTCCTGAAATATGTAATATTTATTTTTTAAATATATCAGAAAATTGCATTTCATTTTTTTACTTCAAAAAGGAGTTTTTTTGTTCGCATATCAAAAAATGAACATTTATTTTCATTATCAACAATAGCTGCTTTATCCATAGATATATTCACATCAAAACAAAGAATGCTTTTATTAACATTAAATAATTTTTGTACAAATGTACTGTTGACTTGTATCATCAAAACCTGTTAATATATAAAAACCCAACTATTAATAAACTGTTTATTATTTAATAAAAATACAATTTAAATACTTGTCCGTTATGTAAGCCAACTAAAATTTGTTCTTTTCTTGAAGTGCCCCCAATAACTTTTAAGTATTTCACCACAGAATTCATGTTCCACTCACGTTCATATATTCCAGATAATGATAAACACTGAAGTCTCGTTTCCTAAAATGTACATAAAAATTTATATTTTATATTCATATCATTTAATGTTTTCATTTCTTACTTGACATAAAACTAAATTATTAGAACAAACTACCAATAAATTACAAATAGCATTTTCAGATATTTTTTCTTTGATCCGATAGTGCATTTCAGATGACTGAATTAAAGATGATTCATAAACTACAATTTTTGATGGCAATTGAACCTATAAATACTTTCATAAATTATTTATTGTATTGGTATATCATACTAATAAGTAATAATTATAATAAATTAAAAAAGTTCAATTGTAATATAATATTGTTAAATGACATAAAAGTAATTGAAGTAATTTTTCAAATATTGAATTTAGAAAGATAGTACTTAATCCCGGAAATAAATTCTATAATAATAATGTTTTTTTATTGATTCATTGCTGTACAAATTTATACTAATCTTAAAATGTTTTTTTTTTGGCAATTAATAGTATGTAACATTACAATATCACTAACTGAAAAAGGTATATTTTAGATAAATGAAAAAATTGATATTACATTTCTAAAAAGTATTAGTATGAAAAGCAAAAAAGTTTTAAGTACACAGAATGTCTAAGAAGTCCTTTATCACCATCAATATCTTGGCAATATATCAATCTTTGAATGTACGTTTTTTGAGATTAATCCTTATACAAATTAAAATTTTCTGAAATTATTTTTTTTTTAATTTTAAAAATAATTTTTTTTTTTTTAGAAATCATTTTTTGAAAATTTCAAAATAGCCATTTTATTTAACTTTTTTTAAAGACGAATTAAAAGAAAAAAAATTGTGGAAATTTAATGAACATTTATTTCATTAAAGTAGGTTGTATTTTTGCTAACTATTATTTTCATGAAATCAAAAACTTGATCAATATTTATCAAAACTTTGCTAATTGTTTTTATTAAGGATGATAAAGGGATGAGTTATCAAATTTTTCAAACCATCAAACACTTTGAACTTTAAGAACTTCAAACAGTTCTGAGTTAGAGAAAAAATTAAGTTTGAACGTGAACTCGAACATCTCGAACAGTATAGTTTTTTAATTGTTTTAAAATGTTTAACAGTTTAATTATTCAAACACGTAACTTCTAAACTATTAAATTTTTAAACTTTATTACTATTATATTTTTCTTTTTTATATTTATTGTGATTAAATTTTCATGTTTTTTATTTTTTAAAGTTTGAAAGTTCAAAAATTGTTTGAATAAGATTTAGATTTAAATTTGAGAAAAAATTGTAGTTTGAATTCAAAAAATGTATTGTGCAACCCTTCCCTAGTTTTGTATTTATTTAAATTTACCTATAAGTTAGTTTAAATAAAATAGCTATTTTGGAATTAATTTTTTTTTTTTTATTGTTAATGTCATCGTTATAATTTTTGTAAGAATTAATCTCTAAAAATAACTTATAAAAATTTGATATGCTGCTGAGATATTATTGATGGCATGGGAATTTCGGACACACTGTATACTGTTTACATACAAGAGTAAATCATTAAAAGGAAAAAAAAATTAAGGGTATTTTTTAAAAAATAAAAAGTATGATATAATTTAAAATGTATTACAAATAATTTAAAAATAAATGCATAACTTACAGCTAATTGATCCTTGTAAATTGCAATTTTTTTTACCAAATCTCTACATTTGATTCGAACTTTTTTATTATTTACTAAATTCTGAACAACAATGTCTGTCATATTTTCTCTAATAAATAATAATTAAAAATGATTATGATATTTTATTTACTTATTCTCAAAATAGACCAAGACCCAAAGTAACAATTATAATTAACACAACTTTATGTTAGTCAGTAAATTAATTAATTACCAAAACTATAAACAGCGCTATTCAATTTAAAAAAGTGACTAAAATCAGTGTAAAATTAGATAAAGATATAATGATGCATATAAGATTTGTGTACCATACCCTCATAGAATCGCATCCATAATACATAATTGTCCATATTGGGAAGTAACTGTTCATATCATATAAATTTTACATAATAAAACTGTATTTTCTTAACTTTGCATAATAGCACAAGAGAAATATAGATCTACTATGTGAAATGGATAAAAAATAACCTTAATTTTGTGAAATGGACAGTTACTTGATATGGATGCAACATATATATGTATGTAATAGTGCAGTTAACAAAAGTGATGATTTAAGAGATGAGTTAAGTACCTGAATGCATATTTTTCTTGATAAAGTCCATGTATAACATTGAACTCAATTTTGTAATAAGCTAATGTCCCATCCTGACAACCTAATGCCTATCATTTACATGTATTATATACGTGAACATATTAAAACAGTTACAGTATACTATAAACATTAACAAAATTCAAATATATTTTACATATATGTGGCATAAAATCTCATTAGAAAAATGTATTATAGTTTAATACATAATATTTTAAAGCTAAAAAAATGTGTACTTTGTATGTCAAGGTGTTCTTCGTACCTCGGGTGGGATACTCTTGACAAATGTATTGAATTTTAAAGAAATGATAAATCATTTCTTCAATAAAACAATTCTGAACAGACCTTCAACTAATACACAATAATAATTATCAGTTTTGAAGAATGAACTAAAAATTATTTTGTTACATACAACATTTACGAAAAACAAAAATTGATTTTCATATATTCACATACACTTAATGAATATTCCACAAATAATTTCAAATTACAATAAAATATCATAATAAAATAAAATAAAATAAAGCGGCTCTAATTATCATAAATCAACATTTATGCACTATAACATAATTTTTAATAATGTTTATTGTGACCTCTGATCAGTCACGGTTAAAAAAAAAGGGCAAAATATTTATTAGATATATATTTATAATATATATATTAATTAGAAATATACCTAATAAGTAATTTGTTCGTACTTTCTCCAATTTTTTTTCAATCAAACTCTTGTAAATTGTTTAATTCTTTGTCCGTAAGAAATTTTATTGCACCAAAATATTTGCAAAGAAATTTTCTATGAACGTACCAACTTTTAAAAACATAAGTCAAACCAGTTTTCTTTTATGTACATTAAAAGTGTGTAATTTTAGGTAAAACTAACAAAATTTTTTACTTTAAACGGTTATAGAGAAGAAAGTCTACTAACGATTATCGAGTTTTTTTCAGGTCAATATAATTGTCTATGTATATGAGTGAGATCATATTAAATTTTCAAGTTATAATATTAAATATAAAAAATTATATTACCTAAAAACTAACAAAATTAAGAAATTTCTGAAACTTTTAAAATGCTGTACTTAACTCAAAACTAATCAAACCTTTTAAATTTTTATGAAATGTTCTCGTGACCATTTTTAGTGGAGTCTATCTATAAATGGTAATTAGAGTCATTACCTACTTCATGGTAATCCCAGTAATATATAATTAAAATGTAGATAATATTGTACTATAAGTTATGTTTACTTTTAGATTTTATGTTAAGAAGTAGTGTTTTTACAATGTTTTCCAATTTTCAAAAAACTGATTTTATTCATTTCACTATAACTCTGAACCTAATAAAATTAAAAACTTAAAATTTTCACACATTATCAACAATACCATAGTACAGAATAAACATTTTTGTGGTAAATATAGCATTTATAAGACAAAATTTAACCTCACTCATTTTTATGTCTAATCACAAACTGAAAAATCTTGAAATTTGTGGGTCAATTTTTGATTTTATAATAGTTTAAAGTTAGAATTTGTATGATTTTGTTATTTTTATGTAAAATAATATTTTGTTACAATCAAAACGCTTCAACTTTTGAAATTTAAAATACACTCAATATTTTTTTGTTGTATGCACTGAATGTTTTATTTTTGATGCAGGTATGTGCGATGGAAAGTCATGTTTTTCTATACAGCTGGCAGAAAGGTAACTTTTCGGCTTTTGGCCTCGCACTTTCCACACAATATACTCTTCGAAAAGATTCTGATAATCAGGGCGCAAAAATTGATGACCATTTAAGATGAAACTCATCGATTTCAGAAGAAAAGTTCTTTAAGAAAAATTGATATCTTTAATATTTTTTGAGATACCAAATATATGAAATATGTATTTATTTATTTTTGATGAGACGTGGATGTATTTTTCTGTTCATCATAACACATTTAAATTAACTGTTGATGATAACTTAAATTTATTTTGTACAAAAATAAATAAATTGAAAATTAAAATATGATAAGCCAAAGTAACACAATTCAAAACACAGGTGGTTTAATCCAAAAAATCGACATTTAATAGTTTTTGCGTGTGTTTTGGGCACTTGTTGCTATGCTCCACTCATTCTATTTAAGTCCTTTGATTTGCTTTGCAATGTGGGGACATTTCGGTTAGCTAATCATTAATTTTAAATACATTATACCATAGAAGTATCACTCTAGTTTTCGAGGAATATGTATTTTAGATTTTACTCAAGTTTTTGTGTTGATGAAAACTAGAGTGGACTTTCTAGTGTCAGTAAATTGTGTCCCGATATTAGTTCTGATTCTTATTTTTTAAATATATACGTCAATTGTGGCCCATGTTCGATTACAGTTTATATTGGTGTAACATGATGAAATATAATATACCACGTCTTTGGTTAGAGTGGCGCCAAGTAAGCACTTAAGGTGGTTCATTAGATTCACCTTACATTTTGGGTGGGAGGGTAGATAAAATATTTATCCAGGATGATAAATACTACTTCTACTATATTTTCAGTTATTAAATACAATTATACGAGTACATTTAATATAATAATATTATAATCTAAATTATATTGAATACTATGTGGTAACAATGAGTGTCGACCATAATCCATAATATGTAGATTAATAAAGATTAATATTAGATGACTACAGTTGAATATATAATGTTATAATAATATTCTATATTACGTCTAGGTTACAATTATTATTTATACTGTATTTATATAATATTTTTGTATGAAAATACTTGTCCAAAGTTTCAAACAGTACTTTTAAGATCGTAAACTGCATCTAGTTAGAACTTTTAGAAGGTCATTTTTCAAATTTCTCAATACTTTTTTCCAAAAACGAGGAAAGCCTGTCATAAAATAGAGTAAAATGAGGGAAATTCCTAATTACAATTTACAAAGTGTTTTTTCTACATTATACAAGGGACAAGGCTCTCCAAATTGCATGCATTTTATTAGTTTCTAGCACAACATCGGAGTAAACATTTTCCAAATTAAAAATTGCCAAAAATCGATTAAGAACATTTTCTCAGGATCGCTTAGAACAATTAAAGATAATATCCTGCAAGACTGATATTATGTAGATCATAATTAGGTTATTGATGAGCTTGCCAGTATTGTATCTGTAATACCAAAACATCTAACTTAATTTTCGGTATAACTTTATTTTAAACTTAGCTTGATTTTTTTTTTTATGATCTCATTAAAAAATGTATTCATATTTATGTATTAACATTATACACATGTAGTTATTGGATTAATAATAAATTGGTAACTACTAAAATAATTTTTCTCATTGTACAAATGTTTGTGTACAGTGACTATTATTTAAATAGATATATGTAATAAAATCTAAAATACATTTGTGTAGCAAATGTATTGCAGAAGGTGTGTTATTTGAAAGCGAATTGAACTGCTTTGTGCGGTTAGGTGTTTTAAATATTTTCTCTAGTTTTCTAATAATAAATTAGGTGGGTGGGTGGTCCTTAATTAGAATTTAACCTCCTTTTTTAACTGGTCTTGGCATTACTGTTTGGTTACTAAAGAACTTATCAATAATTATTGATTATTAAATTGAAATGTTCTCATGTTGCACAATAAGTTGAGGTACGTTTATAGATTGGGGGAAGTGAAGCGACAGTACCGAAGGAGTGTAGTGATGAGTGCTAAAACATGTACAGAAACTGTAACTGTGAAGTTTTGCATAAGTTGTGAGCAAACGATTAGTGTTTTTGTACGCAAACGAGTTGTAAAAAATAGACAATATACAAATAAATGCTCCATTAAGTTTTAATTAAAGTGAATAAAAAGTAAAAATTAACTAAAATTATTTAAATAAAATTTTTGAACTTTAGTTTGACGCAGCCTACTTACATCTAGAATAATCACAGAACGTAATTAACATATATCCAAAAAATATTTTAGCCACAAATCACGTATCATCAAAAAATATCTGGGACGCAATTTACAGTCAATTTTAACTTATATAGTATAAAATACTTGCAAGTAACAATTATCAATCCAAGAAACCTCTACGTTACACAACAAGTCGAGGAATGTATATAGAATGAAATGAAGTGACGGCGCCGAAGGAGCGTAATGACAAATTGGTAAACGTAAAAGGTATACAAATTATATACCTGTTTATTCATACATAAGTCAACTTGTAATTACATTTTTTGTTAAAATCAGTTGGTAGTGCCAATTTTTTATCATAAGAGCTTTAAAATTCAAAACACAGAATAAACAATCAATTTTCACAAATAATGAAATGGACACAGATTATTCAGTTATTACTAAAGCATAAAGCAATATTGCTTAAATCATAAAAATGTCAACAATACCTTATGAACAAATTTTATGTAAAATGTAAAAATGTATAAATTATTGTTAAACATACCTACTTAATACAAAACTGACAATTATTGTTGTCTTAAATTAATTGAAGATCCACTCAGAATTATTTTATTAAAGAAATGATTTATTGTTTCTTTGAAATTCAACACACCAACCAAGACTATCCCACCAAAGGAGCAAAAAATACACATGATGAGAAGTGTGTCCTATTTAAAAAAAAATAATTTAAAATGGATAAGATTGGCAAGGAAAATTAATATAGAAATTTGAAAACTATATTAAATATAAAGAAAAGGTTGAATAGTTAAATTTAAAATGCCAGAAGGCACATAAAAAATAATTTATTTTGGAAACTATATCATTTTAAATTGTTTTAATTTTAATTCAATGTATTTTAATACATAGCAAACAAATCATCTGTAATTGAAATGTTATGTTACCTCTAAGTTAGGATATATATACACACATATACAAAATACAATAATAGTATATTATAATATTATCAAAATAAAATTAAAACAATAATAAAATAATATAAAGCAAATAGAAACTTACAATAAATTTTGAAAATGGGTGCACATTTGAAGTCCAAATCCAACTGTGTTTATTTTCAATTTCACTTAACATTACGCCATCAATAGAAAATATGCAGCATTTTCCTTTGCAACCACCAATTAATAAATAAGAATCATTACATAATGTTCTCATAGTCAAAGCTTCCAAATGTATATTTTTATTTTTTAAAATCTGTAAATTTATATAAGGAAGTTATATTTACAAAATATTTATAATTTATAATTCATTACTTCAGAACCATTCTTATTATAAAATGATAACTTTTTTCCCCAATCAGTAATGCATAATACTTCTTCTTCTTCGTTATGCCTAAAAAATGTACAAATTAATTAAATTATACTATTATTAACTAAAATTATATACTTTATATGTATTTAGTACCTTATCGATAACCATGCAATTGCCCAAACAGATTGTCCATCAGATTGCTCTATATTTGCAACTTCTTCTCCACATCGATTACGCAATGACACATTTCCATTATCACACCCAAGTGCTAATGATTGACCATCTTTTGACCAAGCACATGTATTTATTTTAAATATCACTTTAAATTTTTGAACAGACTTTTGTTCCAAGGAATATAAACCAAATTCAGTAGCACTGCAGCTTGCTAGGTGATGAGTAATTGAATTAAAGTCCATACACTGCACAGTGTCATTGTGACTGATAAAACATGAATATTTTTTTATTTTATTATTAATCAATAAAAATGTATGTATAAAAATGCAATATATTACTTGTATTTTCCAACTGGTTCAAATTTTGATGACCAAAAAATAACAGTTTTATCTGCTGCGCCTGAAGCATAAAATTTGCCATTTTTTGAGTTTGATAGACAAAAAACATTTTCTTTGTGTCCTAAAAATAAAAAAACATTTTTTTCATAATATGTAATGTTTGTTGAATATTTTAGGAGTTTATTTATTATATTTATAATTATAAGTTTAGACTTTCCTATTTTTTTAAAAAAATATGCATAATACATAAATTTTGAATTTAATTATATACTAATAACATATTATTAGTATTGATCAATTCAATTGATATTAATGATATAAAAATGTAGTAACCTGATCTTTTTGAGTAAAACTACATATTATTAAAATTCAGTAATTGTCAAATAAATTAAAAAGAATATATATTATATGACTAAAGAAAGCACATCACACATATGAAAAAATAAAAACAAGTTTTCATAAAAATGTGTATTGAATAATTAACTAATGAATATAAATTAGAGTTAATCAGAATATTTTTAACATTTAATAATGCCTAAAATAGAATACTAACAATTTTTTTAAATATTAATATAAATAAACAATATCTCCTATACCTAATTCAACAATGCTATAGATTCATGTATATATTATATTAGAGATTATAAATATATTAATCAATAACTATGTCTCAGTAAAGTCAAAATCAGATATTTTTAAACTTGGACAGAATTAGGTTTAAACTTGTACTTTACCTTTCAAAGTATGTAAGAGATATCCATCAATAGATCTGTAAATTAGAATATCATGACCTGCGGTTGCCAGCAATTGAGAACCATCAACACTGAAGCACAAACTATAAATGCTAAAAACACATATCCTATAATAAATTCTAAAAGTCTTCACTATTTTTTCCTACTAGTAGCATCTACATACATTATTTACAAACATATTTTTTTTATAAATTTCATAATATATCAAACATTGTTTTTGATAAAATATAAACATTTAAACATATATTGTGACAAATATCTACTTCATCTATGGATATGTAAACAAATTAGCAAAAGATGAAACTTTAAAAGTTCCAATAGACTTTTAAGGTCATATAGGTGTATCAAATTATTCAAAAAAAAAAAAAAAAATTGTAGATACTAAAATTGGTAAAAAAATCGAATGATGATTTGCTATTGGTTCTGTGTTTATTTCATGTGGCTCTTAAAAATATATTGTTAGGTATTGATTGTAAAATTTACTAGTACTTTTGACCATCAAAAATTGAATCTCATGATTCGTTAATCTATAATCGTCAATAGACGACCAATAAATATGTTCATTTATTTTCTGGCTATTTTTCAATTTATATTACATTTAAACTTAACTTTGTTCCTGGCATCACGCTTATTACGATATCGATGATTTTTTCTCCGCTAATATGGGTAATAATACAATTTACTATGTTTGTAATTTACGATTTGCAGACCTCGATGTTCCTCTCAAGTATGATGGATGTGCATTGTTAGTTCACCCAAAATGTTATGGGGTATCAGCTTTGGAACTAAAATGCCTTGGACTGAAAAATAGACTGCTCAAATTTTTCTGTAATGGCTATGATAAAGGTCTAAAAGAATTACTAGAACTCGAATCTATTAAATAAAATACTCGTTGAAGTTGATAATTTGAAATCAAACTTTCGTAAAAATCAAAATTTCTCTAATGATTTCATTATTAATGAAATTAACAAGAGCAATAAACAAGCAAATAACGTTATTTTCTATAATATTCAAGAAAGCAACTCTAATCAGTCTGATGAAAGATTATCTTATGATATAAAGCAAGTAAACAGTACGATTGCCTCTATTATAGTTTACTTAGGTAATCCGCCCATACCATTAAAGGTCATTGGTCTTGGTTGTTATCAAACTGGAAAACTGGAAAAATATTATTCGAAACAAAAAAAAAACTTACACATTCTAATCCGCCGTTTACAACATATATATCTATAGATAGAACTTCTTATCAGAGAGACTATATGAAAAGTTAAAAGAGGAGCTTGTGAAACGTACAAACAAGGATGAAATGGGATTAACTATTAAATTTATTAAAGGTATACCAGAAATTGTTAATATTGCTACTTTGTCTAATACTTATAATAATGATCAATATTTATTAATCTCCACATAATGTATCATAATGTAAGAAGTCTTAGGAATAAACTTGAATTTTTTCGTAATTGTGCTATTAATTTAAATTGTGATTTATTATTTTTGTCTGAAACATGATTAAACAATTACATTAACAATGTAGAGCTTGGTCTTGTTGATTATAATATATTTAGAATGGATAGAATTAGAAATTTATGTGTAAGAGGTGGTGGAGTTTTATTGGTTAATAGAAAAAATCTAAACTGTAAACTATTAAATCTTGACATTACTCAAGGTATTGATCAAGTATTTGTTTTGCTCTCTTATAATAATACTAATATAATTTTAGGTTGTATTTTTTTTCTACTAAATTTTCATATCGATTTGTATAACAAGCATTCAAGTTGATAGAAAATTTTTTAGAAAAAAATTCTGTTAAAAATTTTTTATTATTGGTGATTTTAACCTAAATGAATTATCAGTCACTGATTATAATTTATTTAGAAATCTAATATATACTATTCTTGTAAATTTTTCTTTATACTGATTACTTCAATTTAAAGCAGATAAATAACATTACCAACAGTCACAGTGGTATTTTAGATTTAATATTTACAAACTCTACTGTTGATTATATACATGCTTCAAACTGCTCACTAATACCTCTAATTGATCTGTACCATCCACCTTTAGAATTTATCTCTCTCTTTACAATACCTTGTCCTTCTTTCCAATCTATTTATCCTAAAATTTTCAACTTTAATTTCTGTAATTTTAATGACATTCTTGCTTTTCGTCTTTTATAGATATCATGGGTAATATATCTACTTTAGATTTAGAAAGTGCCATATTGAAATTTCATGAAATAATTAATCATTCTTTTGATGTAATAGTTCCAAAAATAACATTAGATCTTAACTCAGATCATAATATATGCTGGTCCAATTGTAATTTAAAAAAACTAAACTTAAAAAATTTCTAATTCTTTATCTTATTATTCTATATTTTCAAATTTATGCAAGGAATGTAAACAATATTATCTAAACAACTTCAATTAAATTATATACTTAAAATTGAAAATAACACTAATATTAATATAAAATCATTTTGGAAATATATTCTATCTCTTAAATCAAACAAATCCAATATTCCAATGTCAATGTTTTTGGATAAGACTTCTGCTCACAATTTAAAAAATATCTGTAAATTATTTGCTAACCATTTAAAATAATGTGTCTGATGACATTTTTGAATCTCTTAGTGTTAATATTCATGGTATAAATATTAACTCAATAACCTTATTTGAGGAAGAAGTTTCAGATTATTTACTCTCAATTGATGATAAATCACCTGCAGGTCCTGATGGTATTCCAATTTAAAAAAAAAAATGCTTTTTAGTACTTGTTAAGCCTTTATAGTATTTGTTTAATTTTTCCTTATCAACTGGTGTTTTTCCTAGTTTCTGGAAAAAATCATTTATTACACCTATTCATAAATTTGGAAGTAAAAATAATATCAATAACTATCAGCCAATCTTTTAACTCTCTTCTATACCTAAACTATTTGAGACCATTATTTTGAAAAAACTATCTAGCATATTATTAAATTATATCAGTCCCACTCAACATGGTTTTTTAGCAAAATATTCGATTTTCACCAATTTATTAGTGTATCAAAATTATCTCACTAATACTTTAGACCACGGTTTTCAAGTTGACACCATATACACTGATTTTCAGAAGGCTTTTGACAAAGTAAACTATATTTTACTATATTATAAATTGAAATCATTTGGTATAGATGGATATTTTTTTAAATGGCTATATTCGTACCTCACAAATAGGACTCAAACCATCAAAATTTCATTCCACACATCTCAAAATTTTCTGTTCTCTTCAAGGGTTCCTCAAGGCTCTCATTTAGGTCCTCTACTGTTTCCAATTTTTATTAATGATTCACCATATTTTATGTTAGAAAATTCTAACATAGCACATATTTTATTATTTGCTGATGACGCTAAGATTTTCTGCAAGATTAAATCTGAAACTGATCAAACAAATCTACAATCGATGTTAAACAAATTTGTTTTATGGAGTGAAAATAATTATCTATCTCTAAATATTGATAAATATAAAATACTTTCCTTAACTCGTAAAGCCAATCCTCTTTTCAAACAATATAAAATAAATCATTTCTCCTTATCGAGAGTTAATTCAATTAAAGATTTTGAAATTTATTTTGAAAGTGATCATGGTTTTAAAATTAATCATAAAACAATCCTCAGCAAATCATATAAAATGTTAGATTTCATGAATAGAAATACAAAAGAATTTAGAAATCCACAGTGCTTAAAAACACTTTATACTTCGTTAGTTAGATCTAACCTTGAATTTGGCTCAATTGTTTGGTCAAAAAATCTATCTACCTACTACTCTGAACTTGATAATGTTCAAAACAAGTTTTTTAAAAATATATCTTATAAATTAAATTTTCCTTTCGCTAGAGACTCAAATTATTCCACTAAAGAAATCCTTGGACCTTGATAGTCTCTCTTTGAGATGAAATCTAGTGGATTTAATGTTTATTTTTTATATTCTCAATGGATATGTTCTTTGTCTTGAGTTACTAGCAATGATAGGTATCCGAGTTCCTCGTCTATATACACTTAATCTAGATTTATTTATTATTCCACATTGTAGGACAAATAGAGGAGCTTCTTCTTTTCTCCCAAGAGCCAATATAATCTTTCACTCTTGATTTTTTTATTCAAGACGTGTTAATGTTAAACCTAATACTCTATTATTTCTAAAAAAATTCAAATTTTATCTAATTATCATTTATCACTACATTGTTTCTAGTTGTATTAATTTATTCTTAGTTTTATAAACTTACTAGCTGAACCCGTGCACTTCGTAGCCCGTTAAAAAATTGAAAGATGGTCCTTGTTTTATACATATTATTTTCTGTAACCAATGGCAACCCTATACAAACAACCAAATACCTATTCAAAATTTTAAAATCTTTGTATTAGCCACCCTTTAGAGATCGAATTTTAGAAATTTTTTTCGTAAAATCCTTTTCCTGGAAATTACGAACATCTTAAAAAAAATTTAAGCCAAATGGCCCAGCCGTTTTCAATTGATGAATTGTCATACATTTTTTATAAACTTATTTAATTGTAAAATATTCTTTAAATTTTGTACTATTATTACTGTTTTTATATGTATCTTGGTTGTTGTCATATATTTTATATTTTGTAAAGGGCTATAGCCCTTGTTGATCGTACCAATAAATAAATAAATAATTTACCCATTCTTCTTTTTCATTGTCTCATCTCACCGCCCTCCCATGGGCATAAATTAGATAGTTTTAATGGGGGGAGGGGGGCAAAAATGATTTTTTTGTAGGTAATCAATGTAGTTTATAAATTAAGTCCAATTCAGTATCGTATTTTCAATTTTAATTTTTAGGGGAAGGGGATCAAATGAATGCAATAGATAACATTGTTAAATAAATTATAATCAACAAAAAATTTAAAACTAAATAGTCAATTATAATTTTTTTTTTTTAATGTTAATATTTTAAAATGTTATACTTTTGTTAATAATTCAAAACGCCATTTCAATAATTATACAAAATATCAAGAGAGCATTGTCCAATTCAATTCTAAGTGAGGGAGCAATTCCTCCCTCTCACCTCTCCCAGTTTACACATATACCTAGTCCTCAACATCAACCTATTTACTACAGTCTCACTATTCTTAGAGCTCACATGCACAATATTCATATTGTTTTCAATTATAACCTATACATTTTTTAGTATTTATACACCTCTCATTCCGTTTACTTTTATTTCCATTACCTTTCTGATTTACTCTCTTCTACTAACTATGACTAAAAAATATGATTTATATATAAATTTATTATATTAATAATTGATTAAAATATTACCATTGTTGAACTTGGTCTTTGTCTTGAATTTTATGAAGCCATATGGGAATACAATGCATTGTTAAATTATCATACAATTTTCAAACAATAATTATTTCCCAAAGAAAATAATTCGATATTACGCAGACCAAAAATGTGGAATAGTACATTAACTGCTAATTTCTTTATAAAATATATATTAAATCTTCGAAGACATAATCATGAGCTATAATAGAAAAAACTTTAGAAAGATCAATAAGCATATTATATATAAAATTTTAAATAAATCGCTACTGGTATGGAACCATTGAACTCTATATGATAAGTGATAACTGGAATACTTACCCGCCATAAGACCAATGTAAACATAACTGAGCCTGCGTGTTAGAAAAAAACAGCAGATAAGAATGGTGTTGCTATCTCTTTTTATCACCCAATTTATACATAATATTAATTATCATTGATTATAATATTATTATTATAATATATTATAATATTATAATATATATTATTATATTATATTATTATAATATAATATTATTTTGTTAATATTTAAGGCCCGATCAAACAGATGGCAGACTGTCCGTATGGAAAAGTCTACCGGTCCGCCACAAACTCTGTTTTCTATGTAAATAATCATTATGGTTAAACAGTAAACACGAACTTACTACAGAACTAACATAGTCCGGTGGCTTGAATTGCGGAGCCATTGGGCACTGACTGCAGTGAGTTGTTTCATTCTATCTTGTGGTTATTTCATGGATTTATTGGATATCTATGGGAACATTAATAGAGTATAAGAATAGCCCATAGAGTAACTCTATGGAATAGCCTATCCATATCTTTATTATCTATGTATTTTAATCTATCTCTTTTTCTCAAGAACGCATGAACGGATTTCAATAATTTTTTTTTTCCGCGAACACTTCAAACACACATACACCTTCCCCCCCAAAAAATATTTCTGGTAACGACCCTTTGTACTCAAGAATCTACTCTATAAACGTAAAACTAGTCGTATGTTTTATGTACTGAACATATTTTTTAGTTCAACATTTAAGTTCAATGTGTGTATCATATGAAAGTTCACTGTTCAGTGTACAAACACACAAAAATGAAATAATATTGTAATTCTGGTTGAATTTCGACCACTTGGTAAAATAGTTTATATTATTATTGTTATCGTACTATAATTATTAATAGGCACCTATCACAGAGTTGACTTATTACATTTTAGTTCTATATTTTGACTTGACTGAGTGTTTTTAAATGTCTAATTAACTATTTTATCAGAAATAAAAAAAAAAATTTTTATTGTAAAAATATGTCTTTTCCAATTTCCAAAACCAAAAGAAATATTTATTGTTCCTTATTTGGTTGTAATCAGGGATGTAGATTGTATAATATCGCTTGTATATACAAGCGTAATATACAGCATGTGTAAAAGATTAATCTTTACACGAATTACCTACAATTTGATTACTTACATTATTTTAAATTTTTTTCCAAATTTCAAAAATTATTCATAGAATTCACTTTCTGAAAATTTCAAAATATTTATTTTATTTACTTCTACTAGATTTTATTTTTAGATCATAAAATTGTAATTTGCGTGAGGATTTATTCCTAAAAAACCACATTCAAAAATATTGATATGCCTCAGAGACATTAAGGGTGGAACGAGACTTAAACTAGGATATACGCCTTCATCCCTCTACTAATGTTGATCTTAGAATCAAAAAACTGACTTTAAACTACCAACTATAACTAATTTGTTTTGAGTTGTATGCTTTGTTCATATTTTATATTGAATATCTTGAATAGTGAAATATTTGAATTATGTTTGATTATATTAACATATAATAATTTATATATTTTAAGAATTCTACATATTATATAGTTCTATTTTCCATTCAGTAGACTGCAAACTGTACTTTTAATACTTTTATGATTTATAACATTTATGGTACTCCTACTGATACTAAAATTATATTACTTATATAATACATTTATAAATATTATATTATTTATCCGAAAACAAAAATAAATTTATGTGTAAAGGTACATATTAATAAATATATAATAATAATATATAATATATTGATCTGAAAAAATCTCAAAAATCGTTAGTCAACTTTTTTTTTTATACCCGTTTGAAATTAGAATTTCGACAAAATTCGTTAGTTTTACCATTGATTTTATAATATTTATAATATTATAAAATTTGATTATAAAATCAATGGTTTTACCTAAAATTACGCACTTTAATACATTTTTTTAATACACTTTAATAAAATTTGCATATAAGAAAATTGGCAAAACGATTATTTTGAAATTTGGTACTTGGTTGGAAAATTTAATTGCGAATATTTTGGTGCAATAAAATTTCTTACGGACGAATAATTACAATAACGAAATAACGAATAACGAATAATAACATTTACAAAGGTTTGGTTGAAAAAACTCCGAGAAAATACAGACAGTTATTAGGAGATATCTATAAGCGCCGTGCATTTGATATGTATCCTATACTAGCGCGCATAGTGGACAAAATTATAAGTTTTGGTGGGAGACGATTGTACTGTGTAGGTACCTAATAATAGATACCTACCTACTATAAATAATAAATATATATTATTGATCATTACATACATTATGAATTAATTGCATACAATTTATAATTATTAAAAATACGAATATGTACAATAGTTGGTATAATGTGTACTATTTAGTATTTACCAAGTCGAAATTAACCCATTATATCACATTTGATGAAATTTGTGTCACACAGGTACTAGTCATAGAAATGATGTGTAAATTATGTACTAGACATAGTCATAGAACATAAATCTTTTTATTGAATAATGCATGTGTCCGATAAAACTGTACATTATTATTGTACCTAAGTATATATTTATAAACTAATCTTATGATTATAAGCATTTAAAACAAAT
>JAIPRM010001112.1:20768-42171 GCA_025469315.1 Stegophylla sp. TES_Ste_2020 | reverse complement strand
CGGGCGTATTAAATTTTAAAGAAACGATAAATCATTTCTTCAGTAAAACGATTCTGAACGAAGGAAGTTAATAATATAAAAAAAAATAAAAATTTTCAAAAAATGTCCAAAATTCTTTTTCACATTTTCAAAATTTTCTTGTGCCAAAATCTTTTTTATATGATTTTCTATCTATGTTTAAATTTTCATAAAATTCGGATCAAAAAATGATGGTTTCCGAGTCGTTTTTGTCAAATTTTGGGTAGTTTTTTCCAAAAGAAAAATTGAAGAATTCAAAAATTCAAAAAATAACTTCTTTAAAGTACAATCTAGAGGCAAATCCGGTTTCTAAAAGTTATTGATCAAAACTTTTGGACAAGTATTTCTATACGTTAAGTTGTACACAGAAAAAAAAGAAAAGAAAAAAAAAAAATAAATAAATAAATAAATATCATTGTAAAAACACTAGCTAAAATTAATCACACTTAAATTTTGTCGAAAGTGATTTTTTTATAATTTAATTTAGAAGAAAATGTATTGAAATATACATATTTTTTTAATTGTACAAATATTTGCATTAAAGGTGACTATTGGTATGCCCCCATTCAACGAGCATACAATATCAACTCCTTTGCCTGAAGGTGAACTACGACAAGTAATTCATGATGCTTATGGAGATGATGAGAGTACAGCCATGTTAACGCAGGTATATTTAATTTTATTTAAAGTAAATCTATGGCAAAATGTGTTAATGTTATTTATTTTTTGTTATGAACATCTAGGAACTTCTAGTCTATCTGGCTATGTTTGTACGAACTGAACCACAACTCTTTTTAGAAATGTTAAGATTAAGAGTTGGTTTGATTATTCAAGTAATGGCTGGTGAATTGTCTAGAACATTAAATTGCTCTGGAGAAGAAGGTTCTGAACACTTATTTAATCTGTCACCATTTGAGATGAAAAACTTATTACACCATATAATGAGTGGAAAGGAATTTATTTTGAGCAGTGGTATATTCTTATATTTTATAATTGAAAACAAAATTAAAATCACTAGTGCTTAAACAACCTGATGGTTTTTTTGTAGTTGGCCGTGGTAATTTCTCAGTGATTAGCTACAAATCAAGTCACGTCAGTAAGGTATGTTTAAACATTATTTTAGCAATGAAATTGCTTTCTATTTTATACACATGTTTTTCTTTGTAGAAAAGTCATATTGAAGGGTTATTATTGGCGGATAAGGCAGACACCAGTAATGAAGTTATAGAAAGTGATCGTCAAGGCCAGTGGTTACGTAGACGACGCTTAGATGGCGCACTAAACAGAGTGCCTCGTGAATTCTATAAATGCGTTTGGACCATTTTAGAAAAGGTAAACATTTATTGAATGGTATTAAAGATTTTTCAATTAAGTTCAAGGTTTCCAAATTAGTATCAGTTATTATTACCTGTTTTTTTTTTTTTTTTTTTTTATAGTGTTGTGGGATTGCCATTGATGGTAAACTCCTGTCACAGAACTTGACACAAGAGGTATGGTTTATTATTCATCATATTTAACTAAATTTAATCTACATTTATTTATCTTAGATGACTTCTGGTGAGCTGAAATTTGCATTAGCAGTTGAAACCGTTCTTAATTGGATTCCTCATCCTGAGTACCGACAATTGATTGTTGAAACATTGATGATATTCACACTGTATGCTGAACATGAGATTTCTGGCCCTCATGGTATAATAACAATTGAAGACTTTGTGCACAAGGGGAATGAACTGTTTCTACAGGATCAAGTAAGACATATAGATTTAAGACTGAGTACAAACTAGAGTAGTTGTGTTTTGTGTTGTATAATATTTGATTCGTATAATTATTATTGTCTATTGCACATTTTTTTTTATATATTAGCAAAATTAAAATTTTTCTGGAATCAATAAGTAGTTATGGCAGTTATTAAACATTATTACATAAATTAATCGAATCATACTTTGAAAATTATCTTAACAGTAATTGCACAACAATTATTAATACAGTAATGATAAAAAAATAATTATTAAGTTACATACATACATTATTATACATAATGAAATCTCTGAATAGTGGACACTATTGATCACGGAAATTTGTTATTCAGAGGTGTCTGCTATTAAATAGGGGAGTTCCCCATTTCTGAATAAACATCTGCTACTAGGAAGTGCTTGCTGTTGAAAAGTATCCATTCAGTGAGGTTTCACTCTCTTATACAATTTAACAATTTAAAATTTGTTCATGTAATTGAAAAGTATAGGTGTATATAAGAGTAAACAAAATGTCATAGAAGGAGCTTAGAAAGATATGACATAACTGTTTACGACATTTATTTAAAAAAAAAAGAATTGTTTTAGTTATGTTTTAGAAATGTTTAATGCTTATTTATAAATGATTGATCTCAAATTTATACTCTAGTCAGCATTATAAAAAGTTTTATCAAATTTTGGTGTATGCCTATGATAATTTGTATATAATATATTAGTGTTTATTTTTATTTTTGATACTGTTGGCTAATATTTTAGCATTAAATTAAAAAAGCCAGACTTACTTTGCACGATGGGTGGGATTCTCTTGACAGGTGTATTGAATTTTAAAGAAACGATAAATCATTTCTTCAATAAAACGATTCTGAACAAAGAAAGTTAATAATATAGAAAAAAAAATGTTAGAAAAATGTCCAAAATTTTTTTTCACATTTTCAAAATTTTCTTGCGCCAAAATCTTTCTTATATTATTTCCTATCTATATTTAACTTTTCATATAGTTGGGATCAAACAATTATGGTTTCCGAATCATTTTTGTCAAATTTTAGGTAGTTTTTTCCAAAAAAAAAAATTGAAGAATTGAGAAATTCAAAAAATGACCCCTCTAAAATACAATCTAGAGGCAAATCCGATTTTAAAAAGTTACTGTTCGAAACTCTTGGACAAGTATTTCCATACGAAAAGTTGTGCACAGAAAAAAAAAAGAAGAAAAATAAACATCATTGTAAAAACACTTGCTTCTTCATTTCGTTCAGAATCTAAAAGATTGTCCCAAAATTTCTGTTTCCTAGATCATACTCATAAACGGTGCAAATCTAGTTTGTTTCCCATGGAAAAAACAACGTCTTTATTTGAACATGGATTATAGGTAGAAATTTTTTTTTATATTCATATAAAGGCATTTTGGAGAGAATTAAATTTCCTACAAAAAAAAAAAAAAAGTCTTCAATACTAAATCTGTGAATTTATTATTTGATGTTAATTAGATTGAAAACAAACTGGGTTTGTACCGTTCACAGGTTTGATCTAAGAAACTGAAATTTTAGGAGAATCTTTTTTTAGTTCCAATGATGAAATATTAACCAAAATTATCGAAAAAAAGAAAATAAAGAAACAACATAATATATATAAATATTTTAATCATTTTGTCACTTATCCAAATGCACTTATCTATATCTCACAACTATTACAATTATTAATTTTTTACTTTAATATTTATGTCATATTAGATTGTTGTTAATGGTGATGCCACCTTGTGCTGTGCAAAACCAATCAAAGAATTGACCCAATCTGGTACACTACTGTGTGGAGGTGCTGCATATATATGTCAACATTTCTATGACAGTGCACCTAGTGGAAGTTACGGTACCATGTCATACATTATTAGAGCAATTGCCTCTATTTTAGGAGATTCTCTAGGATTAACTGAAATTGACTGTGCTATATCATAGATATATTATTTGATATTATAATTTTTTTTTTTATATTTTTTTTTTAAATAGGTGCCTTCTAATGTTATTACTTGTTTTTTGGATTTTAAATTCAATTATAAGTAATTGTTAATTTTTATTCATTAGATAGAAAAATCTACTGTATAACTTTTATGTATACATATTGTTTTATAAATGTTACCATATTATACATTCAGTCATTTTAATAATTGTATTTAAATTAACAGTTTAATGACTCATGTTTTTAATAAATAAATATTATTGTTTCTGGTTACTAATAACTCAATGGTAATTTTGGTAATTTTTCTTGATGTAATGTCAATTATAAACTTTTATACATTTTATAAGAAAAATGTTATGTTGATTTATATCACCAGTCAAGTCAAACTTTGTCGTTTAAATACATTCTTTTAATCGTTAATTTAACAATTAAATTAGAACTCTACATAAAATTGTAAATTTTGTTATAACTATCTCATTGAATTTTTTTTTTTTACAAAACTTAATACGTCTGCAACAGATTGACCAAGATTCTGTATTACCAACTTCACCTTCATTTTTTTGTTTAAAAATTAAATGTGCCATTCCCTTAATTTATTAGCTAAGTGAATCCCATAAATTTATTGTTATAAAAATAATTTGAGCACTAAATCAAAATTAATTATTTTATTATTAATGTTAAAAAATTTTTTTTCCTCCAAAAGTATTGTGTATTAATTTTATCATAATATGAGTAGTCTAAAATGTCACTTCACCTAATTATTAGAGTAATTAGTTATAAGTGTACTTTTAAAATTGATTTAATTCAAGTTATTCCCTAAAAGTTATGTCACTGGTATTTTTGTGGCAAATTTGTTGAATGTTATTTGCAAAAAAATTATATAAAATTATTTCTTCAAAATTATTATTTCATTGGTTTTAAATTGTATACTTTAATAAACTTTTTAAACCTCATGGTTAGTTTTTGATTAACAAGTTATATTACTCGTTATTTTTGATTATGTAATGTTATTTGTTACGTTACAAAGTTAGTAAGGGACAAAAATAAATGAGTAAGTTATAAGTTTATGACTTTTAGTTACTAGTAACTATTTTGCAACTTAGTAATTAGTTACTTCCCAACTTTGATCACACCTACATTTTGAATTATATTTAGAGCATGTTGAGTGAATTCAACCTTTTGGGAACTATTTTAACCAACTGATAAAAATTAATATCCTATAAGAATTTTCCAATTTTCATTTACACTAAGCAAAAAAAATAAAAACTAAACATTTCTTTGCCATTCATTTCCAAATCATCAGTGTTTGGATCGCAACAAAGATCAACTCAACCATAGTATTTTAAATCACCATTTTCTAAATGTTGAAGATTGAAACTTTATCGAACATGAGAGAACAGTCAGAGGTGGATGAGGGCCTCCTGTTCACCATAATAAAAATAAATAAAAATGTGTTGTTCAACTATACTATTTTTAACTAGATCGATTAAATCAATTAAAATATTATAGCTTATTTACATGGTTTCCACAAGTCTGGGAAAAATTTGAAAATTTCGGGGAATTGAATAATTGTCTTACTTATTTTCCATTACTTTTTTAGAGTATTTTCCATGTTTAGATTAAATAGTGTTGGTGATAAGTTACACCCTTGTCTAATTCCTTTTTCAATATTTGCTTTTTCCCATGATGTACTTTCTTTTTCAGTTATCACAGCTTTTTAATATAACACAAATATAACTTATGAATAATTTTTGTTCAAGTTCGATATTTATGGTTTTCATAATATTGAATAATATTTCCCAGATAATGTTATCAAAAACATTTTCTAAGTCAATGTACGCTATATACATAGGCTTGTTTACTCTAAACATCTTTTCCATGATCATCCTTAGTATAGTATAGCATTCCCGGTTCCCCTATTCCTCCTAAAACCAAATTGATATTCCTCTAGATTTTCATTTATTTTTGCTTTTATTCTGTTGTGAATTATCTCTGTTAATATTTTAGATGCATGATGATTCTATGATCTTCACATTTTTCTGACTTCTTTTTATTTTTCGTTGATGGTATCATTAAGCACTTTTTGAAATCTGATTGTTACTTTTACACATTATACTTTTGAAGATTTTTTTCAAAATGAAAAAATACCAATAACATTTCCATTTAAAGGTATAAAGTCTATATGCTAAAAATATATTTGTTATGTATTTAACAATGTGAATGAGGAAAATTTCATGTATAAAAAATCAAGACTTAAAAAAAACAAAAAAAAAGTTGTGAAAGTTGTGGCTACTTAATTATTTATAAATATATACAAAAAAAAAAATATTATTTTATTTAGATATATACCTACACCATTCCATTAATATGAATTTATTTATGATTTATATAATTTTTCGCAGGTTATATTGTACACCTATTTATTTTTATTTATTATTCTTGTAATGATAAAACAATTTTAAATTTTATATATTTTGATTATTTTGTAAGGCATTTCTGTTATGAGTTATATCACTAATAAAAAAAAATGAATTATAATTTACTTAAAAGTATCTTCCAATATATATACATATATATTTTATTATTTAACTTAAATAAAATTGATAAATGTATGAAGAAGTTATCTGTTGATTGAAAGAACAGCGGTAAGGAGGGAAATTAAAGAACTATTTATGAATTTGAATTTTTCAATAAATTTTTGAAAGGCTGGTAAGAACTAAAAAGTGATATTGCATAATATGGCTTAACATTTGTCGAGAACATAATAAGTAGATTGAATTGATGGATTCAGTTAATTAGTAGCCAGTAAGTAGCTTATTTGGATCGTCGTTAGATTAGTATGTAGAACTAACTTGATAACAAATTAATAATGAAAAAGTTGAATATTACACAGAACAAAAATAATAGTCATATTTGATTATTATGTTGGGTAATTAACAGAAGAAATAAAACGTGTTCAGGATAATAAATAGTGCTTAAGTTAATCACCTAGATGGAGTGGAGGTAGTAGGCAGTTTATAATGTATAGCTCTTTTCATTGACATATTACGATATATTATCTTATTATGTCTGTGGCTCTTCACAGCCGCATCATCATGCCTAGAGAAATCATAAGCCATCGATTAATTAGTATATCTTAAATTGTGATCACCGACATGAAAATTCAGGTTATGGCGTATTTTACCATTTTTTGTCAATTTTCTGGTAGTTTTTGCATGCGCTTAGAAAGTGTTGAGAATTTTGATAAATGACCTTCAAGTACCATCCGGGTATGATTTCGGATCTATAAAGATACTGATTGAAACTTTTAGGCAAGTCTTTCTATATGAAGGAGTGTAGAAGAAATAAATAAAAAAGAAAAAAAGCACCATTATAAAAATACAATCAAAATACCCGCATTAGATTTATTTAAAAAATATTAATAATGTTTTTAATTTTATGAAATAAATAATATATTTAAATGAAATATTGATACACATAATAGGTATGTTATGAATTATTTAATGTAGAATGTTCTTAAGTAATTGTAATGAATAATAATAATATAATTTATGCCTAATAATAAAATGTATGATCAGTAAAAAAAGTGAGCCCTCCTTCTAGAAAAATTGTCTGAAGTCAACGCTGCCTACAATAGACAAATTTTCTTATTACAAATACGTTATTACAATATATACATTTAAAAAAATGTAAACACAGAACTTCTAGATTCTGAACAAAGTGAAAGGTTGATCCAAACTTTATGAAAATTTAATCAAAGATAGACAATAATATGAGAAATATTTTGGCACAAGAAAATTTTTAAAATGTGAAAAAAAAATTAGGCATTTTTCTAACACTTTCTTTTCACATTAAATTGTTTTTCCTTTTCTTTATTTATTAGATAAAAAAAAGTAAAATAAAGTAAAGTAAAATATAGACAAGAAAGCCGGACATACTTCGCACCACGGATATTCTTCGGTTTTCTGTTCAGATACTCTTGATGGGTTATTGCAAATTAAAAAAAAAAAAACAAAACAAAACAAAAATTGAAATAGTGAGATAATGCCGATAAACGAAATTAGAAAATTTGATTAGGATTGCTAACTCATGAAAGTACGGTTGGTAAGCCTATACAAACGTTATTCAATTAATTTAACGTCACAGATATATAATTTATTTGTGTTTAGCATACGGTATATTGCATCTTCACTCGCTATCCTAATTCGTAAAGCTGATGTATTTAGTCGATTGAAATAAAATTATGTTATGTAATACGTGCGTCTTACGCATGGGTGTAAAATAGTTCTAAGTAATTCATAATTAAAAAGAAAATTTAAAATCTGAATAGAACTTTTGTTATTATGAGTGTCTCAATTTAAAGAAAATAATATTTTTTTAATGCGATATTCAAAAACCGAACATTTTCTGTCTGGTTTAAGAGGACGCTACACCAAAAGTATAACGTATGCAATGGCCGAGAGAACGCGCTGTTACGTGTTTTGATGCGGCGCAAGCTCGCGTCAAGCCACGCCCACCTCACGGCGCAACTGACTGACGAAGTACCCACACAGGAGTGAGTGCGTTTCATTTCAATATTATCGGCAGTGCGAGATGGGTCGTTTCAAATCAAAATATACAATATAATAATCTCGCATTATAATCTCACAAATAAACTTTTGATACTACTGTATGTTTTATTATAGACTCCTACCTATAAACTATAACTTTTAATTTCTATCATAACTTTAATTATATTTTTAACATTTTTACTTTCCGAGTAATGAATAAAACACTACAAATTGTTTAGTTATTGATAAAAGTATCGACTGAATCATAAAATAAAAACAAATTACACTTACAACATAAATAACGTGATAGTTTTAATAATTTTTTGTCATTATTAAATTACCTAATAATTATGATAAATTTATAAATACTTGTATTTTGGGTTACTTAATAAGCAAATGGATATATATTTTAAATTATTATATTATAATATAGTAGATATCTACCAATACATACAAGACTCGTGCGTATAAAGATGTACAATACACATACACATAATTTAGAATATCTGAGCAGTGTGCACAAATTATAATTTAAAACGTTTTATATGTTTTGTTTAAAAAAATAAACTTTTAGTTTTTACGACTAAGGTGAATTGAAAAGCCACCGTAAATTACATGTTATTGTAATATTATATATATATATATTTTATTAAATTCGTTATAACTCCGACCAAGGAGATACATATTAACTAAATTAATTACGTAGTTATTTTTAAGTTTATTAAAGTCACGTTTATATTTTTTAATTAGTTTAAGTTACTACTTAAAGTAAACTAATTATTTCAACTTATAAGCAACGTAGGTACCTCAGGTACATATATAATAAAAAAATGTAAGATTCTTGTAAATTATAATTTAAATACATTATATATTTAATTTCATTTTTAAATTATTGTTTGCTATATAAAATCAAAATTATAACCCCGCGCCACGAGGGAACTTGTCTGTTATAAACTGTATGAGCTAAGGTGTCTATAGTAGTTAGGTTTTCTCATTCTTTTTATTCCTGTTTGTCTCATATATCAAATTTTAACATTCTACATGGATATAGTGGATCCAATATTTCAGGTAACAAACAATCTAAGTAGAATCTAAAACAAAATGAGCAAATATAAATTTATAAAGTTTAGGTATAGTACCTATGTATAATTAAAATTAATACATTTATATATATTATAAATATTTACGTTTTTAAATTATCCACCATTTTTAAATTCCAAAATGATGGGTCGTAATTGAATTTTTCGATACTTATCCAATTATTTGCATAAACTGCAAAATAGCAAATGTCTCTACGTGATAATGTGTAGCTGACCCATCACCTGATAATAATATGAATGATTTTTCTTCAGCTGAATGGATTCTCCCACAACTTCACAAAATAGCAACTGAAAATAGTTGATATCATAATTTTAGTAGTAATTAAATAATAATAAAGTATAAACTATTGTAACTTACAAGTTTACTTTTAACAGCATCAACAGCATTTTCTGTATCTTTTGCTGAATAAGGACATTTGATTTCCAATATCGCATTGTCTCCAATCATACCATCTATTACAAACAATTACAATTGTAATAAGAAATAAATTGTTCGAAATGAGGTACCTACAAATAATATTATCACAAAAATATTTTGAAATACCTGGACTAGCTGCCAAGTAAGGAATTTCAGGGTCTATTACTAAACCACATTTTTGAATATATTTTCCAATAATCTCCTCAGATTTTTTACGAGCGATGTCTTCCATCATTCGTCCATACTGCAAAAACTTTGCATGAGATGTTGTGGCATACAATATGGTATATATTGTATTTTTACAGCTTGTATTCTTTCTCATTTTGTATATTCTACCAAAATTAGAAGCTGTTAAACGTAACTTTCGCTCTTGGAACCACTTTTCATTTTCACTTTGATCCCGAGTATCCAATTCAATTTTGGCCTTATCTGCTACATTTAGCGTATTTAAAATAATACTTTTCTTTGCTTCTAAATCACTCATTGATAAAATATCTGATAATGGTTCTGCCAAACTTATATTATAACATATATTTTAAATTATATTATAAGTATAAATTATATGTGATACTTTTATTCGATTCCTCGATCCCTTAAATATTCAAGACTGGTATCGATTTCGATATTTTTTGAATAGGTGTTGACAATGGTTTATATTAATTTTCCCACTATAAAGTGTTGTTAATTTTTATCATAAACTGCTATTAAAAGTATAAAATCTGTAAGTAGAATATTTTAGAAAAAAACAGGTAAAATTTATACTTTTTAGGAAACTTAAATAATACACAGTACTATATTTTGATCCCTGAATATTCCATTTTAGATTCTGAACGAAGTGGAGAAGCTAGTGTTTTTACAATGATGTTTATTTTTTATTTTTATTTTTTTGTATCCATATTTACTGATTATAACACAATTTCTAATAATTATCAAGAATCAAATAGGTCACGACTTAGGTATATGAAGTATTTTAGGTAAAAAGAAAATTGAAATTGAAAATTTTTGGTATCATCCATCTCCAATACAATAGATATCTATTAGGCTATTAAGAAAATTATTATTTTTATTAATATGTAATATCATTATCGACTTCTTAATTAATAATTATCACTAATAATAAAAATATTATTCACACCATAATCAGCATCAGGGCCATGGAACATTTTTTATTTTTTCGTACGTCAGGAAATAGTTGCCGTCTTCTTTCTGTATTTCTCTGTATTCGTCTATAATTTTTTAAATATTTTTGTCCATATTTTCCTGTAATTATGTTTAAAAAATTTAATTATATTAATAACTTAACGATCAAAAAAAAAAAAAATACAAACTATAAATTACCTGGGCTGAAGTTGTTGGTCATTTTTTTATGTAATTTTCTAATGCATTGTTTGGAATTAAAGGATACAACAGCAGCTTCAACTCTTGTATTATAATTTCTTCCACCAGAAAAGTTTATCCTTTTACCGGCAATATGTTTATTTATAATGGAATTAAATTGTTCACATACGTTATTATCTGTATTTTCCAGTAAACTTTCGGCATTATTCACTAATCGTGATATGCAGTTTTCTAATTCTTGCATAATGCCACCTCGTTAGACTGCTGGTACTAAATTCAAACAATTATCATCTGATGATTTATTACAAAAATAAGAATCGCATCTGGTGTGCTGATCTAAACGATGGAATGGTGCATTTGTTAAATCCTTTCGAATACCTATATAAAAAGAAAATGTAGGTTAACCAATAATTATTCTTATATTCAGTTATTTATCTTTTATTTTATTTGAATTTGTAACATTAATTATTTCTTTCCAGTGCGTAACTGCTTTGGTAACATCTCCACGAAATCTAAGAATATTTGCTAAAATATATTTTTGTACTCGTAATGGATATTTTGTATTCTTAGCTAAAGTTGTCAATTTAGTTGTGTAATTCCTCAAAAGATGATTTCGGCATTCAATTTCCCGAATAATAAAATTTGGTCCGTAGGGCATTCGGTCATTCAATCTTCTAGTTACGCTACTATCACCGTCTCCTAAAAAAATAATATATTATGCGTGTATAATATATTCAAAGCTTTATTCATCCCTTCCCAAAACATTTTCAACATAAAATATATTTTGAAACATTTTCAAAACAAATTTAAAAAATAAATTTAATATAGGTAGATTGAATGTTAAAAATTTATTTTGGATTGTTGAAAAAAAAAATCTTAGTGTGGCCTTGATATATTTGATATTTATACAATAATATTATATATACTTATTATAGTCTATAGATACATATTTAATATTTAGTTTTTACCAATTAAGCAATTGTATTTTATCCCATGCATTTCTATACTCTTCAAAAAACCTTCGAGTACCCCATCTGCCTCCATACTCGTTGAAGATTTATCCCAATTCATAAAACACTTATGATTTGCTACAATATCATTTTTGTTACTAGCTGATCTTTGGCAAAATACACAGAATTTGTTTCGTATTCCAACGAACAAAACTTTTTTGGTTTTATAACCAATTATACAAGCCTATAAAATACATACTATGTATATATTTATTATTCAGTAATTAAAATATATTATATAAATCTTACTACACCCGATAATGCATTATATTTTTTCCCATAACTACGTTTGGACCATTGTCCATCCGCGACAACTGTGCACATTGAAATTCCCTCCGAATCAATATTGCCACATTCAATAGCTATACGCCTTTCTTCTTCTCCAGCTTTCTTCATTTCCTCCCAAGCTGATTCATGAATTATTTCAGCCACAGAATTTTGAATTTTAATAAATTTATCACAAGAAAGTGAAGGCATATCAAGAAAAGCTATAAACTCGGTCAGTTGTGTATGACCTATTCCTATCATCGCAAATTATAATAATTATTTATAAAAGTTGTAGGTATATATTATATTATGATCTATAAGTAATTAAATATATAGGTGTATAATGTAAATAATATTATTAGAAATACCTATAGATTGACATGCATTTACTATAGCATTATTAATCCGTACATTCTCTTTGGTATCTTTTTCTGAATATATTTTCTTTTTTATACCACATACTCTACATTTAAAACATAATATTGATTGAAATCCACGAATAACTTACGAATGAAAATCCATATCAATAAATGAACAATCAAATGCAACGTTGTGTTTAGCTTGAATTTGTTCTATAAAATACGCTATGTCGACTATCCGACGACCATTTAGAGACCTATTACAATAATTAAATATATACATTTTAATATTATTATGTTTTTTTTTTTTTTTTTAGTATACGTATGTATATGAATAAACATACTCTTTTATAATATTTTTTTCGGTGTCCACTGCTGAATTATTCATATCGACTTCTAAAGTATGTGATGATATATCAAGATTACTATAAAGTATAGAATAATAATATATTCGAGTACATTAAAAAGTGTGATTTTTTATGCTATATCTAGGGAACTATAAATAATTTTTGTGATATTTGTTTCATAAAATTATTTGTATACATACTTAAATATTTTTTATTCATATTTTTTAAATTTAAAATTTTTATAAGTTATATTTAAATTATAAATTCTTAAAGAAAATACATTTTTATTAAACTTTTAATTTTTTAATTTTTTAAATCTGATAAATATTCCCTCAAAAAATTAACATTCAAAATCATATCGTGACGAATTAGAAAAACCCTGTATAAGACTAATACAACATCTATTTCGTGCTATATATAAAAAAATATATATACCGTGGATATTCTCATGAAAATATATTCCAATTTTAATGATTTATAATTTAAATTATTGGTTGTAATTAAAAAATTGAAATTTTTTGAACCGTTTTAAATTTTCCCTGGGTTTAAAATATAAGGGAGAGGGATTAAAATTTTAAAAATATAGAATTTAGTAACTAGGTAATAACTTTCACAAAATGTATTTACATATATAGTTTCTAAGATATAGCAGCATTTGACAAAAAAATATCACTCTATAGATACAATATATATATTAGGTGTTTATTATTTATTTATTGCTATAGTTTATTTGTATAAAATTTAAAATGAGAATGGACTACTTTAGATGATTCCATGACTTATTATGAACTATTTTCGAGTTAGTACTGGGTACTTCAGTTGAAACTGGGGTAAATGGATTAACATCATTTTGGAATACTGCAGTGTTGAAATTACTAAATATAAAAAAAATTTATATGTAAATAAAACTAATTTACCTGTGTATTTTTAATAAAATTGTTTATTTACTTTGTTTGAAAATAAGTTGAAGTCTCAGATGAGAACGATAATTTTTTTGTTGTATTTGAATCACTAAGTATAAATAATAATAGATTATAAATAAATATAATATGTTCAAGTATACTTATTAGTAACGTACTTTATTATAGTATTATTTTCAGATTCAGTTTCTAAATGAACTATTATTGAGTCAATTAATTTACTGTCCATAGATCTATAAAAAAGCAGATAAATTATGTTTTAGGAAATGGGTAGGTCTATCTAAATGGTAAATAATACCTATCTAAATGTAAATAAATAATAAATACTTTTTTTGTAATTACCTTTTTCTCGAGCGAATTTGTTTCATTCGAGCAACAATTTTCTTTGGCTGTCTTAGTCCACTTTTATATGTAAAAGGACGAGTTTTTTTTGACTCACTCATTACAATTATTAATTTATAATGTAATTTAACAAAATAAATTTAAATATATTATGAATGTAAATTTTAATAAAATTTATTCGTGTTTGACGTCTGTACATTACAACTTTACACCACACATGAGGATACTTACAGAAGGAATAACTTCGGTGATAGAATATTATTTCTATATGATAATTCGTATGATTATTTACAATTTACTAGGAAATCGTAATTTCAAGTTGTGCAAAGAAACTTATCTCAATATAATAATAATAAAATATATAAATATATGTACATAATCTGTACCGGCTACCAATTATATAATTTTTTAAATAGTTTTTATTTTTAATTATTATTAATTATAATTATTATTTTTAATTATTATTTCAATAATCAAAATGTTATTTTAGGATCGACAAATTCTAAGCTATGTGCATTGTGCAATACTTGTAACCTAAAGAAAATTAAAACGCATATATAATATACCAAATCGGAAAATTTAATAAGTATGACTATTTGCTCGCTGTACAATAGTAAGTTAGGTACATAATAAAAAAAAAAATCATTTTACTATCAAAATATAAATATTGAATATTGAGAAATTATTCTTATAAATAATTATACTTAAATACTATGTACGCACTACTTTTCAAAAAAGCTTTTTTATATACGAGTACATAATATAAATAAACAGTTGTAAATATTTTTATTTTTTAACCGAAATTGATTGTATATACATTTATAATAAATATGTACAAATAGTATGCAATAATAATGTTTTATAATATAATACTGTAGTTTCTTTAAATGCTGCTTCATATCAATAATTGAAATATTATGTGCTATAATTTCAGAGTAAAATATGCAAGTATGAATTTTTGTACTGATTTATTTTAATGCCATGAGACTTCAACGGTAAATATGATTTTAATTTTTATGAATACAGCTGGTATAATAGAATAATAATAATATAGACAAACTCAGCATAGTTCCAAATACTTAAAATAATTGAATGTCCAAATTATGGACTATAATATTATATAACATTATTATTATACAGTATACACATTAGCAATGCGATAAGAAACCAGTTTTAACTTTTAGCCATATAACACACACGCCGCTCGGCCATACACCTATGGTGATTTTATATTTTTATCCGCTGCGGATGTCAAGCAGCACATTCCGCGTCAAAATTATTCATTTAAAATCATTTTCCGATCAAACTACTTTTCACTTTCTTATAACAGTTTGGTCAATAATTTATATATACAAAAAACAAAATTACTTCATAAAAGATCAGAACTTAAACTATGCTGTAGCGTGGAGTTTTTTTTAATATTTATATTTTAACACACAAAATTTGTGATTTAAAAACATATAATTTTCAAACTTTTGAATTAAAGATATCACAAAAAAAATTTTTTTTCTAAAAAAAACTCCACGTTACAGCATAGTAAATATACTCATCTTTCATATTTTGTTAAAATATTGAATTTAGGATTAATAGGAGAAAAGTTGTAATGAAAAAGCGACAACGTGTTTTTAATGCCAAGAAAATGGGTGGGTAGTGTCCTCTTAAATATTAAACAGGACACACGGTTTGAGAGACAATTTGAATGTTTTGAATATTAAATGATTGACACTTAAACTATAATTAAAAGTAATCAATAAAAATAGTTTGTTTTAATTTCAATGACACTTTATTATTTTCTTTATTCCATAAAATTAAATTTGATTCATATAATGCATTTTTTAAACATCTTAGTTTTAGGCGTGTTTAATACTCCACTAGGTAGCAGCACAGATATAAATTATGCCAGGACTGATATAAAATCTTCATTTTATACTATACAGTATAAGCAGGAGGAACCTGACATGATACCTGTAGTAAATAATTTATTATACTACATAATAAGTGTTGTAACAAAAATAATTAATTATTTATTGAATTGATTTTTTTTTCACATTATGTATTCATAATGAATGTTCAATAAAATCATAGATAATAAGTCTTTTATTATCTATGAATCAAGTAGAACATTTTTAAATGGTACTCAAGAAAGTAAATTAACGAAAACAGATAAATATTTCATTATTATGGATTTCTTTTACCCTCCCCATTGAAAAATCCTGGCATAAAGAAATGGAAGTATTATAAAATATAAGATTTTAAATGATATAAACGTTATTTTACATGAAAAAGTCAGTTTCATGCCAATTCTAACTTTAAACTAATATATAAAAAAAATTGACTTACAATTTATGAAATTTTTTAAGGTCATTATACATGTAATATAATATGGAAAGTCTGTAATAAATTTTCAGCACAATATATAGAATTTCAAATTTTGTTAGGATAAAACTAGCAGAAATCATTATAATATTATGTATATTAGATGTAAAATATTTCCAAAAGCCAGTATTTTTCATTACAAGTATTTAAAATATGAAAATTTTTACGGTCTGTATATTACTATTGTTAATAATGTGTTCAAATTATAAACTGGAAATTTCTAGTAATATTAGTTTTGGAATTTTCTTATCAAATTACTAAAATTGATTACGTGAAAAATCTAGTTTACAGCATATTCTACATTTTTTTATTTAATTTTCTTTAATAGTTTTTACTTTTTACTAACTTCAAGTTGAAAGTGTTTCCATAATTTTTTCTTTATAAAGTATCTTACATAATAAACATCATAGTAAAACCAACCCCTAGCTTATTTGCTCCACTCAAAATCTAAAATAACTGTAACAAGGTGTTAAAAATTTAAATAAGTATTTTTGTATAAACGGTATTGACCAAAAGTATATTTTTAAAACCAGTCCAGTTAATCTTGGATGATGACAATAGTTTTGGTTTTAAAAATTGTTTAATTGATCATTTACATTGAAAAATGATACATTTTTTTCTCTAAAATAAACATTTAAAACCCCTGAATATTTTTAAATTTTAATAATTGCCACAAGCAAAGATAAATTGGACAAGTTATAATCATATTGACTGAGGTAACATAAGTAATTATATTTTAGGTACATCATAAACACTGGTAGTTAAAAAACATTCCTATTTTTTACAATTTGTATAGTATTAGGAACTTTTTTTTAATATAATCCTTCAATATCACATGTTAAATATAACAGAAGCTAAAAAGCATAAGAACCACATCTAGTGTCTATACGTTCAATGACATATAATGTATACTTTCTGACCATTATATCTATCACAGATACCAATAAATAATAACAACATAATTAATAGATATAAATCAATATTTAATTTCCTTTTTTTTCCATGTGTAAAATATTCTTCTAAAATCATTTTGAACACATTATAATAGTATAATATTTTATTTTATATATAAACTTATATCTGTTTTAACATTTACACTAATTAATCTTAAAATAATATTTATACACTTTACACTAAAGAAAATTATTTTTTATTTTTTTGATTTTATACGCTGCTTCAGGTCATCAATAATATGCTAGATCATTAAGTATACAAATACAGATAAATGCATAGATACAATTTGTTTGTATAGACAAATAATTGAATAGATAGTATTATGTTAGTGAGATCTAGGAAATTGTAATAAAACTAAGACAAATAGGTGTAAAATATTTTAACAGCAAAGTTAAGTAGTCGGCAATAAAAAGAAAATGTCTCAAAATATTTTTTATAGATAATTAAAAAAAAAACCAAATTATATTACAGTTAGACGTGAAAAGTATATCTGTGTTACATGCGAATACAAAATTTGCATACATCACAAGATATTATTTGGTGTAACAACTACTCTATTATTATTTAACTGTTAAAATACCTTACATACATTATTTATGTAGAAATGTGTGGAGAAAATACAATGCTTTCATACCATTCAGACCATAGACATAATTAATTGATTAAGTAGTTACTTAAAATAAATATCATACAAGTATATAGATTACCAGGAAACAGATTTACAATAAAATAATCTGGTAATATTTTGTCAACATATTATGTCTGAAGCGATACAAGCAGAAAAATTATGCATTGGATACTGGACATATGACAAAAACAATCTAATAAAAAGGTAAAAAAAAAATATATATCCATAATAAATCATAAAAAATCACAATCAATAATAGGTGAACACTTAAAATGATTATAATGTTGATATAATTAAAAAATTCACTATTAGACGACCAATAAGAAACATTCTGATGGAAAATACTTTAGAAAATAACCTTAACTATAGTTACAACAATTTTGAACTGTTTTCACAGAATATTGTTATTATCATATTTACCGGGACGGAATTAGAAAATTACTTTTTCACATTGAAATGCCATCAACATACTATTTGACCACGCAATAACGTATTTTAACTTATTGTTATTGTTTACGAATAGTACAAAAGTAAGAAATCAAAATTATTTTTTTCAGCATTTAATTGATGAATAATAATCATCATGTTGCATTAACAATACTGACATGTATACAAATTTGTACTTTATTTACAATTTTATGCTTTTGAAAGGAATTAAGAATAATTTTTTAAAAATTGCATGTTAATTGAATGTAAAATATAAGATTTGGAGCAAATACAATTACTTTTAAGTAGATAAAACATGAATTTTATCAAACAAATGCATAGTATGAACACCTAAAAAATATTTAGTTAAAATAGTTATTTGATTTAATTATGGCATCAATTAAATCAAATTTAAAGGAGAAATAACAATAATAAAAGATAATTGTATCAATCAAAATAAATAATCTTTTATATACTCTAAAAAAAAAGTAAATAAATTTTGACATGATAATATTTTGAATAAAATTCAGATTTTTAAGAATATATGAGCTCAAGGCCTTTCTTTAGTGTCATAAGGAAATAAAATTGTTTTGATCGGCTCAACAATAAAATAACTACAATATTATTAATTCAACAACCTAACAAATATTAAGGCGTATGGGTTCTTAGTGGTCAATTTTAAACTTACATTTGCCTAAAGTGGCAAGTAATATTAAAAACATTATGCATATATATTTATATAAATATACATATAAATTTAAAAAATGTCAATATAACTGCTACATATCTGTACACATTAAAACATCTTTATCACAGGATAGAGTCACAAGTAAATAATCAGTCTACTGTCAGCATATGGCCGCATCATTACCTTCGAGAGTTCCAGCCACTTTAATTAGCTTGTGACTAAGATTTACTTTTTGACAATATGGATCCAAGTCTAGTGAGTCCAAAATCTAGAAAATTAATATAATGAATTAGCAATACATTTTTACAATGTCTATGTTAATTATATTATTATTTATTAGTAAAATATATTATAAATCTATACAATACAATATTTGATATGTTGTAATATGGAGAAAAATATTGCTTAGGAATTATATGCTTAGGATTCTCAATTTGAAATAATTCACTTAAAATATTTCAAAATTGAAAATTTCACACTTTTGTGAAATATTTCAATGCAGTTATGAAATATATTTTTTTCCTGATATCTGCAAATGATATAATTATTTACTATTTAGAAGAGAAACTTTATCAACAACCGATTATGTCGCTTAAGTTGCAAATTTCCCTATAATAGATTTTCAGTTTGACTATGATGTCAGTCTAGTAAATACATATATGCCACAAAATAGTTTGTTATTAAAAATAACTCAAGACAATTCTCATATAATTAATCCAAAGATGTGAATAATTTTGATGACCTTAATAAAATTTTTTATAGCTAAAATATCTACTACTGAATTAGGTCGATATTATTGTATTTAACTAGAAATGATAAATATTCCTTGGATTATCTTGAGAAAAAAAAAAGAAAAAAGCAATTAAACAGAAATTCCATTATAATTTGAATTTAATAAAAATAAAAATTCATAAATGCAAGTCTAGTTAAAAATTAGCTGGTATACATTTGTTGTGCTGACAGCCAAAGGTACAGGTTGTACTCTTGTGTTATTTCTCTTTTTTTTTTTTCTTTTTCTTTAAAAGAATGTTATGTAGTTAATCATTATTACAATTGAATACATTTTTCATTATGGATAAGAAATCACTTGAAGATATCAAAATGACATTAGATGAATTAGTCTACTCAAAATAAACTATTGTCTTCTTTGAATAATACCAATGCTGGATTGAACAAATTAAATAAAAAATTTGAAGATATTCTTAAAACAGTAACGACCTTTACGGAAGACAATACATTTCTTAAAGAAAAGGTTAGTACTCTAGAAAATAAAATTGAGCTTCTAGAAAACAAAAATAAGTTGCATGATTTAATTACGGAAATCATGGAGAGACAATTACGTGCAAATAATATTATTATCTTTAACCTACAAGAAACAAATAACTCTAGTCAGATAGTTGATTCTGATCAAAATAAAATTTCAAAATTATTTGAAGAGATGGGTACTAACCTTTCTAAATTTACATGTTCTCGTCTCGGAACGCCTAATATAAAAAATTTGGATAAACCTCGTCCAATAAAGGTTATTCTGTCAGATACTTCTGATGTTTACTCTGTACTTCGATTACAATCTAAATTACGCTCCTCGTCAACATGGGCCCAAATTCGCATTTCATCTGATCGCACGGTTAATCAACGTGAACACATGAGACAACTACGTGAAGAACTACAACGCCGAAGAGTTAACGATCCAGATCTTATTATCAAGTACATAAAAGGTATACCAACTATTGTTAATAATCAAAAAAACTAGTAAATCACTCAGAAATTAATCTTCTAATCTACTATCAAAATGTTCGTAGTTTAAATAATAAAATTAATCACCTAGAATCTCAATTCCCAATTCTCTATACGATATATTTGTATTTACTGAAACGTGGCTAACATATAATATTGAATCATACGAACTTGGGTTTCATGACTTTAACATTTATAGATTTGATAGAAATTCTAATACTAGC
>JAIPRM010001112.1:0-20668 GCA_025469315.1 Stegophylla sp. TES_Ste_2020 | reverse complement strand
AGTTATATTTTAATAGTCCTTCGCCATTTAATTATTTTGTTCATCAAACTTTGTTTCTTTTAAGAAATAATTCCTCGCCAAGTAAATAAATTATTGAAACAAAATACGTTTACTTAAATTCAATATACTTAGAATTTATTCAAGATATCACATCTTTATAGTGCTTAAAAATCTAATATTTTTTTTTACTTAGCCATTTTTACACGTAGTTTACGAAGGGTTTTTGTTGTGATATCACTAATTTTTATCACCAATGCAAATAATAATAATAATAATAATGATGTATTTTTAAAATTTTTATATAATTTTTATCTTTAATTTAATCTAAATTATTCTATAATTGTTTTAGTTTTGTTTTTCTAGAATTATTATATACACGTCTTGCCACCACAAGGCCATCTTTCTTTATTAGAAATAAGATCATCATTACACCTAAACCAAATATTCGATTTTTTGAGTATGCTTGTGTAATGATTAACAGATTAATAGAAGATTAATATTAATAATAATATTTTTCAAATAATAATTAGTTATGTTTTAATAGTCCTTCGTCATTTAATTATATTGTTCATCAAACTTTGTTTATTTTAAGAAATAATTCTTGCAATTATCTACATCTTGCAATTACTACATTTTAAACGATTAACAATAACAACGGACTATGCTCCGCGACAAATAACGAAATGAATGCATGATTATGACCCACCGACACTCGGCACTGAATCCGACTGAATTTCTCCCACCTAGGCCTCGAACTGCATACACAAAATAAAAAGGGGAAACCGGTCGATTTGACGACGATGACGGCTAACGCGATTCTGAATATAATATAAATTTCCAATAAAAAGTTCGCACTTAATTTCTAAACGTACGATTTTAATGAATTTTACAAAAGCACATTCTATACAATATTTCTGATGTTTTGGAGTTTACTTGGAGTATATATATGGATATATATATAATTATGAATTTTTTATTTTTCATGTTAATGAAATATTTTTAGAAAGAAAATAAATGTCATGCAATTTTAAACCCTAAATATACTTTACAATTGCTATTTTTAGGTATGTACAGGTCAAAAAAAAATAAAAAAATTATAGTATTATAATTTAAAAAATAACTCTTACCGCATCATGATACTTAGAAGCATAGATGTACAATTCTTTCAAAGCAGAAACTATATGAAATTGGCCGAAATGAGAAACAGACAGCTGTTGCATTGTAGAACTTAGATCTTGATCAGTAATGTGAGGTAGTTTTTGAATGTCACTATAAAACCTGAATAATAAAGTCATACATTGAATAATATTTTACAATCCTGATACATAAAATCATATAGGTAAATGATACAAATATAATTGGAAACTTTTACATTACATTAGTTGAACTTATAAGGTTTGAAGTTTAAATGAGGTTGGTAGATATTATCATTTTTATTTATATAAATGTATTTTATCTGATGAATTTGCTATTACTATTCTTAACAATAAATAATATTAATGTTTTTTTTTATTGAACTATTTTACTTCTATGTACTCCCTTTATTTTGATTTATATTTTGTTAAAATTGTATCTTTTGGCTACAACATACTACTATATGATAGTTTTACAAAACTATTATTAGCAATAATAACAAATCAATAAATAACCACTTTAATTTATGATCTTATTTTATTCAACTTTGTTTTATTTATTTTTATTAACTAATCATTAATTACCTTAAAACAGTCTCTCTATATTGAGGTATGTCTTTTGCAAAAAGTAGTTTATTCGATGGCGAATCTTTACCAAGCCTATGATCAGAAGTTGAACAAGAATCCATAAAAGTTTGAGCAATAACTGACAAACAAGAGTCAACCGTTGGAGTTTTGTCAATATCAAATATGAAATCTGGATTTTTGATGAAATTCACCCAAAATCTCAATGGAAGACTGTAAATTAAACATTTAACAATATAGGTAAATTATTAAACTAAATGGTTTTAAATAATATTAATAACAATACAAATATAAACACATTAAATACATTTAATTTCTTGTAAATCTAAGTGTTGCTTAAATTTATGAATTGATTAACATAGTTTATATACCTGTTGGACTTCCAAGAATGAACAACTTCTGGATCAGTTATATTATACTTTTTTGCAGCATTGTCAAATAGATCAAACAACCATTTTACAGCTGGTGGCAGTGATTCATTAGCTGCTAAAATTGTTGAGAAAAAATCATCAACAAATTTCTGTATTGTTCCTTTTGTTGATAACAATCGAGTGAGGTATATTTCTGGAATCGCTTTATGAGTTCGTTCAGGCATTTTCCTCGTATCATATTGTTGATGAGTATCGGTAGATCTAACTAAATGATACACAGTACCATTGGAGCTAGATCCTGTTTCAATACCTCCATTGCTTGTTGATATAATTGCACCTGAGTAATATGCAGATGTACCTGAGTTTTTAAAATTATAACACCATTATACAAAAAATGTTAAGATGTATTTTAAGATGAAAGTTAAGTATTAATTCTAAATAATTACAATTATGGCACGATTGTAAACAAGTTTTATTATATGTATCATGTTGACGTGGAATAAGACTCATGACAGCTGACTCTTTCACACCATAATGAGCAAGCGTGTTTAATTTTTTCCATCCACAAATGTTTTTGGTTGTAACATCATAATCTTGCAATGTAAGATGACCACCTCGTCCATGACGCCATTCTTCATGAATAAGTACATAATAAATTAACAATGGTGTAACTGAATAATTAATATATTAAACTTAAGTTATTCTTACCAAGATCAACATCATAAACGGATGGTCTGAGGGAAAATGCAGTATTTTTATAAACAGCATCAAGAATTTTCGATTTAACCTGACTAATAGTATCACAGTCTAAGACTTTACATTGAACTTTATCATCCAATTCGTCTTGCATAACATACAAATTCTGAAAAAAATAATTTAAATAATTCAATAAAAATGTGTAAGTGGTAATAATACCAGTAAAATACAACTGCCTTAAAAGAGTACTGAAATACTCACAACAAAATGATGATCAATTTGTTCCCGCAGTAAACGGTCTTCAGATAAACTATATCTAGCATCATATGTTAATGCATCAACAGGCCCTTTCTCAACTTGATGTTTAATGGCTTTATAAAGCAAAAATAAAGAAGATCCAGAGTAATCTTTAAGATACTTATACATGTTTAATGCCATCCAATTGGTCAACATTTTCTCAACAACCGATTCAGTTCTTCGTAACATCAAATGTGGATGTTTGGACATAACTGATTTATCAATCAAACGTAGTAATAAACATTGTAAAATATCTGTTGCATACTCCATTTTATTCATTAAAACAACCATTAATAATGAGGCCACATTAACTCTAAAAATTAAATATAATATCAATGTAAAAATACATATGAACAGCTTTTAAAAACTCACTTGTCACGAATACTAAAAGTTTTCTGAGATTCAAGTGTATCGATGAATGATAAAACAAAATGCTTATTATTAATTAACTGTTCAAATTGCATCATAGCTGCATCATAATTTGTTTTTGAGCCAGCAATAACAACCTATCATGACAGTACATTACGCATTAATTTTTGTAACATGTTTACAAGAAATTACTGCAAACCTTTGACTCGTTTAGGATAGGGTGATCTCGGACACCAGGAAAAAACACTTTTAAGATATATTCATTGTGATCTAAGGTTGGTATACCCGAAGATTCTAAATCAGCAGTGAGATCCGTCATATCAGTTTGTAGTTCAGCAAAAGCTGAAAAAAACATTTGTTATTGAGTATAAATCATTGCTTTTAAGGAGTTAAGTTATTTTTGATATGAAGTTGAAACAAAATAATGAAATGTAATAAAACCTTGTTTGCATTCAGACCGAACATTGCTTTCTAACGTGTCCATTTGAATTTGAATACGTTTATATTCTCTTTCGGCTTGAGTGGATTTTCTTCGATATAAAAACAATATAATAAAAAATATTATGATAATGCACAATGCACCAGTTATGGCTCCAGCAATTGCCTCTGGTGAAAATGAATAAGTAGACATCACATCGTATTGTAAATATCCTACATTGAATCTAAGTTTTTTACCAACACGGACCTATGAATACATACATAAAAATTAAAAATAAGTATAATATATTTATTATACCTATGCTTGTATGTTTAAATAAAAATAAATTATTTATGTATTTAAACAAATAAATTCAATATTACTCACAACAACTAAAGGTAATCCAGGTTTTGTCGGCGCTCCAAAGTCATCTGTTGAGAGTGGTTGATACTGAGGTGGAATACAGACTAACTGAGTATTAGCTAATGATGTCACGTTACATACTTCCGTTCCAATTGTTACATTAACGTCAGATTCATCACAAGCCAAATTTAAATTTTCACCCTATTATGTACACATGAATTAAAAGTAAGTGATTTAGGATAAAAAATGAACGAGGAAATAAACATAGGCACTAAGAGATAAGAGATAAGAGAAAAAAAATTATATATATATGTGATGTGTGATATTTACACCTATGAACTTAGAACTACAAAATTAGCTGTTAATAATCTAACTATTCTAAAAAATTTGTTAGTAAGTGGTTACACAACTTTCAAAGATTATTAGACTTTATTTTGAACACTAGAACAAACAATAATAATTATAATTTTCAACACATCCTCCAAGAGTATCTGACCCAAAGTACGAAGAATATCCATGGAACGAAATGTATCTGGCTTTCTTGTCTATATTTTACTTTTTATTTATCTAATAAATAAAGAAAAAAAAGAATTGGAAAAATGCCTATTTTTTTTCACATTTTCATCAATTTTTTTCCGCCAAAATGTTTCTTATATCCTTATCTATCTACATTAGAATTTTCACAAAGTTTGGATAAAAAAATAATGGTTTCTGAGTCTTATAGATTCTGAACGAAGTGAAGAAGGTTATGATTTTACAATGATGATTTTTTTTTTCTCTTTCTGGAAACACTTTTTTGTACAGAAATACTTGTCCAAAAGTTTCAATCAATATCTAAATAGAACCGGAATAGCACCCAGATGGTACTTTAGAGAGGTCGTTTTTTCAATTTCTCAATACTTTTTCCAAAAACGGAGAAAAACTGTCGAAAAATTGACAAAATACACAATTACCGGAATTTCCGTAAAATCAAAAACCACTTTTTGACATAACTTCTAAAATAATGCAGCTAGGGACTTGAAATTTTCACCAACCACTAAAAATAGTTACGAGAAAATTTCAAAAAGATTTGATCAATTTGAGTTAAGTACAGCATTTTGAAAATTTCGGGAATTTCTCATATTTTTGTTAGCTTTTATGTAATAAAATTTTTGATTTTTGATATTAAGACTTGAAAATTTAATATGATCTTACTGACGTATATATCTAATTGACATGAAAAATTTCAAAAATCGTTAGTCAACTTTTTTTTCATACCCGTTTGAAGTTAGAATTTCGACGAAACTCGTTAGTTTTACCTATAAATACGCATTTTAACGTACATATAAGAAAATTGGCCAAACCGATTGTTTTGAAATTTGGTGACTAGATAGAGAATTTTAATGCGAATATTTGGTTCCAAGTAATTTGGGAGCGGTAATTTAGGCGTGTTAAATTGGGCGCGGTAATTTGGTCGCCGCGTAAATTGGTCGCGGTAAAATGAGCGCTGCGTAAATTGATCGCGATAAAGTGGGCGCCGTATAAAACTGTCGAGCATTGTAATAATTATTGTCACATAGGTATTATACTCTGTATATAGAAATATAATTGGATAATTTTGTCAAAATTTATCAGGATAAGTAAAATGTGCGTTTAATGGGAAAATGTACCTTTTGTAATTAAATTTATCAGAAAATCGTGTCGGAGATAGTTTTGAATGCCTCCTGGAAACCGAATTTTATAAAAACAATGTTGAATTACTATCAGATTTTATCAATTATTTCGAGGATAATTTGTAATTATTTCGAGAAGAGGACGAAAAACTCCTCCACGATTTCCTATTACAATATGGAATTGTTATTCATTGGTTGAAAATGATATTCCACGGACAAATAATGCTGTGGATGGATGGCACAACTGTTTTAATTCATTATTAAATTCAGCTCACCCATCTATTTGGATTTTTATAAATACTTTGAAAAAAGAAAATAACTTAAACCAGTTTAAAGTAGAACAATTCCTTTCTGGTATAACTTTACCTAAAAAGAAAAAATATAAAGATTCCGCGATTCAAATAAAAACCATTATTTCAACATTTGACCAGAATTCAACCATTATTTAAGAAAATTTACGTGGAATTGCTATACATTTTCAATTACAAACTTAAATTTAATAATTATTACAATTGTATTTTTGGCATTATTATTTTTTTTTTTATAATATTTAATAAGAATTGCGATAATTTATTTTTATTTTTTAGCATACTTTTATTTTTTATTTTATTTTAGAAATTTTATAACAGTATAAATTTAAAATTATGTTCGAATTTTTTTTTTTATAATTAATAATATATAAATATTATAAACGACAACATTATTATCCTGGTGACGATTTTTCTGCCCCCCCTCCCCCAAATTGCGGTGACCAATTTACTGCACCTAAATTACGGCAACCAATTTACGCGCGATGATATTACCCTGTCTACCAATTTACCGCGTCCAAATTACGGCGACCAATTTACGCGATACCGAATATTTTGGTGCAATAATTAAACAGTTTACAAGGGTTTGGTTGAAAAAACATTGGAGAAAATACAGACAGATATTAGGAGATTTATATAGATATGTGATTGCTGTAAGTTGATAATGTTTTATTGCATCTTATGTATTTTTTGACGCTGAATACGATGGTGTGAATTAAAATCCACATTCAACAATAGTTTTCTAACTATTTTATTCTATTTTAAAAATTCAATATTTTCGGTTCTCATACTAAATACATACTATATCACCTAAATAGTTAAGTAATGTTTTGTGGCGTGATGGTAGCAGAACCTGAATTATCACGCGACATTGCCAGGGTTCGATTCTTTTACTTGGAAATCTCGAATATTTTGCATTTTTTTTTATTTTTTTTATTTATTTACTTCCTTTATTCAGAATTGTTTTATTGATTCAAAATACCCGTCAAGATGTGCAAAGAACACCCCGACGAACGAAGTACACACTTTTTTCTTTTTTTTTTTGTCAAATTTTGGGTAGTTCTTTTCTCTCTCACAAAAAAAAAAAAAAAAAAAATGACCTCTCTAAAGTAACAACTAGAGACTTTTGGACAAATATTTATATACAAAATAGTGTATAAAGAAAAAAAAGAAAAATAAACATCATTGTAAAAACACTAGCTTCTTCACTTCATTCATTCTCTTCGGGGTGTTCTTTGCACGTCGAGTGGGATTCTAATGACGGGTGTAATGAATTTTAAAGAAACGATAAATCATTTCTTCAATAAAACGATTCTGAACGAAGGAAGTTTAATAATAAAAGAAAAAAAAACGAAAATTGATTTTCATATCTTCATATACACCTAATCAATACTCTATAAATAATTTCAAATTACAATAAAATATAAACACAATTAAAAAAAAAAAAAAAATGTACAAAAGTTTTAGATATTAAGTAAGAATCGAACTCGGTACTGTTACAATTTGGTCGCAACATTAAACCGTTAGGCCACGTTGCCTTTGCTGCAAACGAGTGAAATAATAGGTATTTAATATAATAACCGAAAATATTGAATTTTCGAAATACAATAAAATAATTAGGAAACTATTGATGCACGTGGATATTAATTCACACCATAATATTCATCGTCGAAAAATACACAAGATGGGAATAAGGAAAACATTATCAACCTTCTTGGAATGATTACAAAAGGAAAAAAAATGGTCCGTGTTGTTCGAATACTGTATAACGAGACAAAACGGATAGTGTGTGTCTCGTTCATCGAACTAAAAACGTGCGAACTGCACCATACACTGTACACAGACATTTAAAACCGTAGTGTGTAGCCACCTTTATATACACTGAATAGTATGTCACTATTAATAAATATGAAACACGAATCCCTTTGTAAAATTATCGACATAGTCTATAATTATGTTGGGAATCCCACGATACGATTAAGGTGCGCATGGATTGAGGCGGTGCGCGGCGGTGACTAAATGTTTATTGGTAGATGCCATATAACGATAGATTCCTTTGTCTTAATTTCTTCGATTTTTCTTCAGTCAAACCTTTGTAAAATGTTTAATTATTCGTCCGTAAGAAATTTTATTGCACCAAAATATTCACAATGAAATTCTCTCATTCTACTATACTTACTCTATCTACGCAATAAATTTCAAAACAATCGGTTAAGCCAATTTTCTTTACGTTAAAGTGCGTAATTTTAGGTAAAACTAACAAATTTCATCGAAATTCTAACTTCAAACAGGTATAAAAAGTTATTTAACGGTTTTTGGGATTTTTTAGATCACTTAGACATATGTCAGTGAGATCATATTAAATTTTCAAGTCTTAATATCAAAAATCAAAAATTTTATTACATAAAAACTAACAAAAAATGAGAAATTTCCGAAATTTTCAAAATGCTATACTTAACTCAAAATTGATCAAATCTTTTTGAAATTTTTATGAAATTTCAAATTTGTTAAAATTAGGTATCACATAATTTTTCGTAACTATTTTTAGTGGTTGGTGAAAATTTCAGATCACTAGCTGCATTATTTTAGAGGTTAGGTTAAAATATAATTTTCAGTGGTTTTTGATTTTACAGAAATTTCGGTAATTGCGTATTTTGTCAATTTTTCGACAGTTTTTGGAAAAAGTATTGAGAAATTTGAAAAATGCCCTCTCTAAAGTACCATCTGGATACGATTCTGGTTCTATAGAGATACTGATCGAAACTTTCGGACAAGTATTTCTATACGAAAGTGTTCATAGAAAGAGAGAAAAAAAAAATAAACATCATTGTAAAATCATAAGCTTCTTCACTTCGTTCAGAATCTAAAATAAGCATCACTTAATACTAAGATATTACTAAAACTTGCATTTATATACCCCAAATCATAATATATGCAAAATAAGATTTCTCAATTGAATCATAAATAGCACAATACAAATTTTAACCAAATCCATTTTTTTTATACAAAGTAGCAAAATAAACATGCAAATGCATTTAAATTCACAGCTCTAGTCATAGAATACAGATTAAATTCTTTAAATTGTCCAGATATAGTTAAACGATAACTACACATATGATATAAAATTTCTTTGTGGTCAATGTTTATGGTGCTTAATTTTAGGTTACTTAATTAGTTACTAAATCTGCTAGGGTCAAGGAGTATTTTTCTACCATAAAATTATCCATACTTAATAAAAAAAGTATCAAGAATGTGTGAGGATAAATTTATATCCACAAACTGAAATTCAATTAAAGGTGATTTAAACTTGTAGGAAGTAGGAATCCCAGACAATTAAAAATATCAATGAGTTGAACTTGGTTTAGAATATGATAAAATACTTTTGATGAACTAAACCAAATCAATTATGGAAATAAAGTAGAGTAACAAAACATTAAGAAGAAGTCTGACAACCATCAATTTCAGATAATATAATCAAAGACAGTTGAAAAATTGAAAAAATAAAGTTTAATATTGTCTAACAATTAAAACTACTTACTTTGAGCTAAAATAATAGGCTCTACAAAATTTTGTTTGTGCTACTGGTGTAAAGTAGCGCAAAAATTAAAATTTATGCTCTAGTGATGAAAATTCAGTCTAACAAACTTTGGAAGTTGTAAAAAATTGTCTAAAAACTTACTAACAAATTTTTAAAAAGGGTTAGATTATTAGTTACTAATGCTGTGCTGTTATGTTCACAGGGGTGTGTTATTTAATCTTAATTGGGTTAGAAGAGAAAGTGGATGATTTGGACAAGGAAAAAATATTTAAAAAGATAGTTTACACAATCATTAATGATTTATTATTATATTATACTATAAATTACTAACCTCAATAACCAATGTATCTCCTTTGTATGACTTTATAGTATTTGAAAATTGAAAATATTTTGGATCTTGCACATATACAATTTGAGATTGTAATGCTTTCAAATGTTTCTCGATGTCTGTCACTGAAGCAACATGGTCCATGATAAATCCAATTTTTAAAGTCAAGTATGAATCCACATATTTTCCATTAGTGGCGTGTCTCCTTCGCTTCCTATAACTTTTAAACATTTTTAAGAATTGACCATTAGCAGAAGGAGATGGACATTCCATTTGAGCAGAGTTTAGAACAACACATTCCTAGGAAAAAATCATTTTCAATTATTACATAAAAAAATACTTAAGACGATATAAAATTATTTTAATGTAATTAAAACTAAAAAACTTACTGTTTTATTAATAGGATGATTGAAGTCTGAATCAACATAAATAACCATTTCTGGCTTTTGAATAATGTCAAAATTTGTTCCATGAACTGTTATCATTCTTCCACCAGATAAAAAACTAATGAGTGGTTTAATTTCGGCAACGGTTGGATCACTTTTGTAAGTAAAAGGTTTAGCTAATGTTCTATTGGAACCATCAATAATTAAATTCATTGTGTATATGGTTTGGGGTCTATTAGCTGCAGATGTTATACAAGTAAGTCTTGTACTTGAAGCATGAGTTGTATTGACTGTACATGGGAAATTATCAAGGAATGCAGTTACTGAGCTCCCAATGTTTAAATTATGCCCACTTATTGCCAACAGAGTACCTCCACTTTGTGGACCCACAATAGGGGACACTTTATCAAGCTTTACATTCTGTAAAATATATATTAGATTAAATACTTTAATATTTTAAATGAACAGTCATTGTTAAAAATGTTACCTTATAACTGAAGTGTACAGATGATTCTGTTAAACCAGCATTGTTACCAACAACCACAGAAGCTACTTTTTCAGAATTTGAAGGTCCAGTCTTACACACAATTTTTACTGATACCTCATAATCTACTAGATGACATAATATTCCACCAATATGTATTTTGCCCCATACATCTTCTCTATTTAGTCCCAAATTACTTCCCTCTATAGTAACCAGTGTGCCACCTTCGACAGGACCACTCAAAGGTTTTATCTAAAAATTAGTTTAAAAAAAAATTATAAATGTAAGAATAATTAATAAAATCTTGTTCATACCATATCTATTCGTGGTTTAGGACACTCATTGCTAGATTTTTCCAAGCAAGTTTCTGAGTACACACAAGTACTTGAACACCATGTACAATGATATTTACGATTACGCGTTACACACAAAGAACAGTCGGGATGTTCTCGATGTGATCCAAGAATATCACATTTGTACAATGTCACATTTATAGTGTCAACGTGATGATTTCGATTCCACACCATACTAACCATTGCATCGTATTCTCCAGAATTGGCTTCATATGAATACTAAAATAAAATTTAACATTAGCTAAATTATTCTTAAACTTCTATTTTTAAATAGAATCTCAAATTATTAATAAATGACATTTTTACCGTTGTTTTATCACAAACAATATATTTTTCTTCTACTCTAGCAGGAACCATAAGTTTTGCTCCCTCGATATTAATTATACACTGAAATCCTGTATGCACAACTTGAGGGTTAGGTAAATTTTCTACTTGTAGAACAACTTCTTTTGGTACACCATTGGGTAGTAATATTTTTTGAGCTGGTTGAACAAACCGTGGGCAAAACATAGCTCCATGGCTTTTAAGACGGACTGGATTCTGAAATAAGTTCCAATAAAATTTTACTTCCAGAAAAAACACACATATCATTAGTTTATTTTATGATTGAAAGTTATTCACTAACATTATCGCCACTGATTATTATACGCTGACATTCGGAAATATTATTTGTACATTTATTCTCATAAACACACCAATTACAAGCCCATTGTGACTTAACACATTCCATACATTGAGTATGTTTTGAACAATCATAATATGCAAAATTTCGACTAACAAAATCTTTATTCGTTTCTGAAGATCTAACTGATAAAGACACATAAACATGATCTTGATTTTTGGGAATTTTTGGTCGAGATTCAGTTGGAGGCGTGGAACATTGCAGGCCATACGGCATGACAATTGCATCCAATGGGTCACTTTTATCAAAAACACAGCGATATTTCGCTCCCATAGGTAATTCAGGTAATGTTTTGATCACAAGCTGCAACTAAAATAATAAAAACAAAAAAATTTAATCATCTTATAATTTAAATTTTTATAAAAATGTAGATATAATGAACATATTAAATTTTAATAATTATTTCATGACAAGTAAATACCTTGGACATTTGATGAATTGGAATCCGATCAGGATTTATTTGTTCGAAATCAATACACTGTTGACCAGTACCTAATGATAGCCATCGCGGTGAACTGTGACTTGCTTTTTGACAAGTACTTCTTACAGTACACCTAAAAGTTGAATTAGTAATTCATTGTCATTTATTTAAAATTATAAATACATTTTATATTATACATATTTTCTTCCATTTTCTATGGTTATGTTAAATTAATAACTTTACCTTCTTTCTAAAGAACACCAACCACAATATGGGTCATTTGCTTCCAAACAAGAAGAACAATTTGTGAAACTATTACAATGCTCCACTCTTACTTTTAAAACCTATTAAAGTAAACAATTAATAACAATATATTATAAAAGATTTCATTTAATAAAGACTTACATTTGATTGTGTTAATACATATAAATGTTCTCCATTAGTAGTGAGTGATGTGTCTGGTAATATGGCGTTTCCATTGTCTAAGAGTAATTCTTCATACTTTACTCCATATGTAGCTGATGATAATAATACCTTTTTAACATACACACCAAAATAATTATATACTTACACATATATTTAATATCATAAAATATTATGATATAGAATATTAATTCCATTATACCTTTTTAAGAACTCCGGTGGAAGTTCCTAAGAAAATAATGGTATTTCTTTCAGTTGTTGCTAATGTTATTGAAGTAATAAGATCATTAGGAAAATTAATGGCAGCCTGAGTAGTTATTGGTGTAGTTCCAGATATTTTTAAACCAACTTGACAAAAGTTTAATATATTACCAGTTGACTAAAAAATAAAATATATGATTAAATATACCGCAAATAAATTAAGTTATAAGATGTATGAAAAATTACCCCTGCAGTAGGACAGTTTCCTTGATTTATTAAGCCTGAAATATAAGGCATATTACGGTAATTAGTTGTACCATTGAAGCACATATGGATGTTTTCATTAAACTTGGACTCTATATACTGCATACTGTATGCACAAATTGCAGATTGAGGCATTGGTTCGTTGGTAATTCCTTGACTAGGTGAAAAAGTGCCAACTAAAACCTGATCATCTATATCAATACCAAGACTTGCAGCCAAATCTTCGCCGGCATAACTAAGTTTTATGTCTTGAACTAATGTATAATTAACAACTTTACTATTAGATGATTCTTTAACTATACATTCCAAAGTCACTTCAGTATAACTATCATAATTAGCATCATCTATGCAAACACGGGCTAATCTAGTAACATATCCAAGCTCTTCTTGTCCTGGCAAATGTGAATGCTTCTGAACAACAACAAAATATGCATAATCACTCGAGTTGAAACCATAAACATATTTAACCAGAAAACGATCACGATAATTAACATTGATGTTAAGAGAAGATTGTTTTGAAATAGATAATTCAGCTAAATCTAAAGTATATAGACTTCGACTTGCAATTGCTGGTACTCCATGTCTGTAATCTCCATTGTTGGTAAAAGTTGTTCCTACGTACAACACATTAGTATGTCCCCAATTATTATAGTGTTCTGGTCCAATAAAAGCATAAGTAGAAGCTTGTTCTGTATTAGCAGCAATACTCATAGGAATAAATTGTGCTTGTAATGAGACATTTACCATTTTATACTTGTTACAAGCCCCTTGAAATATAGATCCACATGCTATCAACATACGAGATTCTTGATCAATGATTAAAATTTTGTTATAGTTATCCATAAGCACTGTTTCAATAGGAGGAGATGTTGGACAACCACTTGATGGACATTGAGGGCTATCTGCAAGTGGTCCAGTTTTTGTACAAGTCTCCACAGATAAATTTGTCCCTTCTAATTGGATTATTTTGTTTACTGCTCCTATGTAAATGCGGCCACCTGGACTTTTGTCTATTGCCATATGAAGTAGATGGTTTGAAAAACATTCTGACTGTATATTACTTTGCGGATATTTAGCTACAACTGACATTGCTGAACTGCATTTTAAGGTTGTAGTTATTAGCAATAACAGCAACACAAAACATAGTTTAGTATTCTGCATTACCAATCTTCCTAAAATAATAATAAAATAATTTATATTATTTCAATCCTTAGTTACATATTTATAGTTATAATTCTATAATGGTTTTATTACAAAATTTAAATAAAATTTAAAATTCCAAGATTTCTTCATGAATTAACAAAATACTAACAAGAAAATATCATAAAATATATAGATAACAAGAATTTAAACTCTTAACAAATTAGTACATTAATTAACAACAGACTTTTTAAAAAAACCCACCTGCAGTAATAAATTTCCAATCCATTTAAATGATATCGGCATTTTCAAGAAGTCAACAATATTAACTTGATATTTCTGCACATTTTTTTAAATTGAATGGAATATTTAATTCATTAATAGATAATTAATACTGTTTAAATCTGAAAAAAATACAATATATTAATTTAAAAAACACTACATATAGTTAGTAGTACACTTAAAAAATAATACAAGTATTATGTAGCTGTAAAAATGCTATGTTTCTACATAGCATTTTTTCAATAAAAATATATTTTAATAGCACTAGTTTTTAATTTTAGCAAGTAATTGCAGATTTCATGAATATTCAGTTGTTAAAATATTATTTGTAACAAATTTAATTTCTTTAAGAAATATTGTGATTTTTTTAATTTAACATTTAACTTTGATATGAATAATAATTATTAAAATGACTCACTAATGTTGTTTCGTTAATCAAAACTTAATAAATTTGTATTAAATAAGTATGAAGTGCTTAAAATACACTATTTTATACAAAAATATTATATTGTACATAACAAATACAATTTCAAAATTAACTTACATATAAATAGGTCCATATTTAAAAATGAAGAGAATTATTGTCCATACTAATTATAGGAAAATATATTTTCTTTCGTTTTTGTACAGCTACTCACAAGGTCAAAATTATTGGTTATCAATGATTTTTTTGAAATTTTGAACATTGAACTGATCCCTTTACTTATATGTTATTTCTTAAAAAACATTTTATCTACTTAAATTGATAGCTGCAATAAAAAAAAAATATACATATACATAAATATAATGTTTTCTATAGCATAAATAAGGTGTAATGAATAATTGGAACACAATATACTGAGGTGCCCCAGTATGATTTGACAAATGCCAATAACTTTTATTCTATCAAAATAACTTTCAACTTTTTTTTTTTAAATTATTACTACATCTTTGTACTTCAGCAATAACATATTTTTTTTTTTTTTTACGACCCAAATTTTGAAATTTTTTACTACAGTTTTAGAAAATGTTTAAAATAACCATTTTTTGAATCTGATTAAAAAAATATATATATTAAAGCTTAAAACTGTAATAAAGGTTAATCCGTTCACTTCCTACCTTTTTTTTAAAAGTTTGTGAATAATTTAATAATATTGTTAAATAAGTCATAATATAACCATTATTATTAAATTATTCGCAAACTTAGGAGGAATCGTAGAAAATGAACAGATTAATATTGTAGATTTTAGCACCAATATTTTTCTAAAAATCAGATTCATAAAATAGTAATTTTGAATTTTTTCTCAAACTGTAGTATAAAATATTAAATTTGAAAATGTTGGGTACTATATAGATACATACATTTTTGCTGTATCTTTCAAAAAAAAAAATAATAATAATAATAATTATTAATAGAATAAAAGTTATTACATTTGTCAAACCATACTGGGACATCCTAGATGGCAGTAATTTCTGAAAATTCTAAAATTCTAAAATTATCTTAGATTTAAGTATACATAGTTGTGTACATTGTTAACTAATATAACGCATAATATATTAAGTGGTGCATAATTTTTAAAATAAAATTAAAAATACTTAAAATTATCAACTCACATTATTCACAAACTATTTAGAAATTCAATTTAAAAATGATTATAATAAAGGGGGATTATTCATTTCATTATTGTATTATTCATGTAATTAGATTAACTGCTATAGGTAGTATATGCATAATAATCAACTTAAAATATATTAATCCTTTGACAAATTAAGATGTATATTTATGATATGTTCAGACTCGCCTTTTAGGGAGTAAGTACACATTTATACATAATATAGTTAAAGTGGTAAAACATAATTCCCTCCTTGAATGTGAAAAATAAACTGAAAAATTTTATTTGTATACATATTTTCATGTATACACATCAAAAGTAAAATAAATTGCATTATTATACTTAAAGACACCGAATAAGAGATACTCTAATAACTAAAATAAAAACTTAAATGCACTCAAGAGAAAAATTAGGGAACATTTATTAAAAACAAACAATATACCTACTACAGTGAGACCTCTGAATAGCGGACACTCTCGGTCGCCGTAATTTTGTCCGTTATTTAGAGGTGTCCGCTATTTAGAGGAAAACATTTTTTTTAATAAGTAAATAAATTCAATAATTTTATCTTATATAATTTTTACATTAATTAAATATGTACATACATGATAAAATTAACATTTATGAAAAAAAACCAGTTACCTAAGTTTTTATTTTATTTTTATATTAATTAAATACATTTAAAAAAATAAAAACTAACATTTCTGAAAAAAATCTGTTACTTTAGTTTACGTATAATAAATTTGCACTACAATAAACATTGGCATCACAAACACAACTAAACCCACATAGGACAATGCATTAGTTACAATATTTCGTTGACCCGATAATATTTCAATGACTGAACGGATCAGATAAGATTTTCATATATGTACAGCATAATAATGTACACATAAGATAACTTAATACATAATTGAGGTTTTTATTCAGGTATTCCAAAATAATTCTTAATTTAAGATAAAAATTACTAATACAATGTCATAAAAGTGTCCGTTATTTAGAGTGAACTATATTTAGAGATTTTCCTACACGTAAGTAGTGAAAATGTCCCCGTCCCCGAAAAAACGGGTGTCCGCTATTTAGAGGTGTCCGTTAAGGGAGGTTTCACTGTATATCAGTGTTTCCCAAAGTGTGTGTCGTGATAATATTATTGGTGTACTGCAAAATCATGATTTAATTAGATTTAATATAATTGAATAAGTAGTTATCATTATACCATGCATATAGTTCAAAGCAATTATAAATTCTTAATATTTTATTGCCAGTTTTTCTTCTCCTCAAAGACCATTTCATTCAAATTTATCTAAGTAATTTTTAGTTGAACAAAATAATAATTTCGATACAATGATGAAATGTCATAAGAATCCTACATCACACCACTATATAAAGTTTTACTATGCTATATCAAGTCGCATGGCTAAGAATCAACAAAATTGAGACATAAAACTACAAATTTTCTACATTTTTCTAAAATTATTATTATTATTATTTCAATACCTAACACAAAGGCACGAAAGCACTTTTTATTATTATTCATTAGATTAAATTTGGGAACATTTTTGTTAGATTGTTTTATTGAATTTGAATATTCGATACTGGACTACATAAATAACCAAAAAATTACTTTTAACATTATTTTTTTTTCGTATATATTGAAAATAATTTTATGATACAAATTACGTTATCATTTATTCATTAACTTTCATTCCTCGAGTTTAGGAAAAATAAAGAAAATTGCAAATATTTTGCACAATTTTAAGGAAAAATATAAAAAAATTGTAAGTACCTACCTTATTTAATTTAACTGTTAATGCAAACAAAATAAAATAAATGATACCTGGGGTGAATGAATAAGCCTCTCAGCCTCCCTTAATATATTTATGTGTCACAATCTAAAAAAAATACTAAATATAATAAACTATACTAAATATAAAAGATTATTTTAGTAAAACTTTGACTTGATAATATAAAAATAGTATTAAAACACATAAGTTATACATATTTTTTTATAAAATTTATCTTGAAGCTTAATTTAAAATCTATTATTTTCATAAATTCTACAATTCTAAATTCCTTCTAAAATTTACACTATTAAATTTATTTATAAAGCAGGAATGGCAAATCCACAGAATTTAAACAGAATTATTGTGTCATAGTCCTATAAGTTTTTGTTGTTACACCTCAACTGTATAAAAAAAAATTCATAAATTTTTTTGGGCATGCTAATTTTAAAATCCTTAAATTATAAAATTTTCCATTACACCCAAAAAAATGTTGTCACCCTTAATCTGGGCAGTAGGAATTAATGAAAATAGATAATTGATAACTATACAGATAAATTTTATGAGTACCTATTTAAAATTAAAATTAAAACATAAAATAGTAAGGATTATACAATTCAGTTTCTTATTATTTCAATATTTTATCTATAGTACCTACCTTCTCTAAGTCTTTATTTTTGTATGGTACTAAATATTATATAAATAATAATTAGGAATTGAGGCAAACTAATCAAATTTTAAATCCAATCATTGGTGTGCAGTTTGATTTGAAATTTGAATTTGGAGTGGTAAAAAAGAAGCTAAACAAACTACATTCAACTAAGATTGAAAATCGATTTTGAAAATTGTAAATTATGTATTATTATTAAAATAAGAATCAATAAAATGTTATGTGATAAGGAATGTAGTTTGTTTTATAAATATAATAATCTGGAAAAATATATACAAAAACAGTAAAACCTTTTTATAAAGAAAAGAAAAATTCTAAAAGATGGATTTTTTTTTTTTTTTTTATGTTCTAGTTCAAATACACAATTTAATTAACTCCCTAAATTGGAACTTTAAGTAACCAGTAACAAGCAAACATCTTCATGATGCAAAAGCTGGACAAACTTCGTACCACAGATATTCTTCGTTCCTCGGATCAGATACTTTTGGTGGGCCAGTAGAATCTTAAATAAGACGATTCTGAATGAAAGAAGTTAATAATATAAAAAACAATAACAGTCATCATTTTCAACACACTTGCCAAAAGTATCTGATCCAAAGAACAAAAAATATCCGTGAAATGAAGTATCACCAGTTTTCTTGTCTATACTTTACTTGAGATTCGTTCACAATCCCGACAGATTAAATTTCTGAAGGTTTAATTTGAAAAGCATTTTTACTATCTTAACTTTTGATCTCATTGAAATATGAAGAAAAAGCATGTTTGTAATAGAAATACATTTGTTAATATTAATTAATACATTTATTTGTATAAAAATTTTAATAAGCACATGTAAAATATAACACATTATATATAATTGTGTTTAAATAAAAATATTACAAGCTAAACCACATAAAAAATCAATTATGTCACGGTTAAAATTTTTGACCCTCCTTTTTGTGAAAAAATGATTTCACAAACTTTGCCCATTTTTAGTAATTATCACTCTAATTCACTTTTGAATCGCTTTATGAAAACTGAACGGGCGATAACAGTGTATAAATTCATCTGCACATTAATTTGATTTCTCAAAAGTCGTACAAATCTTAAAAGTTTTAACATGCGATTATCAATTATCAAGGTATCATTTCTCGATATTGTGTACCGCAAATAGATTACATGCGAAATTAATGGCCAACTCGACCAGTCGCTTAGATCACGACAACATTTTATTTTGACATAATGTTGGGAAATATTTATTACTGTCATTTTTAAATGAAAAAAAATAATTGTAATTTTTAGATGGATGTATTACAATTATAAACATGTTTTTTTTTTCATTTTTTAATGTAATCAAAAGTCGAGTCAAAAGTTAAAATAGTAAAAATACTTTTCAATTTAAAACTTCAAAAACGTAATCTGTCGGGATTATGAATTATTGTCGGGATTTTGATTGTAGGGATTTTGACCCACACTCACTTTACTTTACTCTTTTTTTAACTTATAAATAAAGAAAAAAAATAATAACTAATAAGAAGAAACGTATTAGAAAAATACCCAAATTTTTTTTCTTCACATTTTCAAAAAAATTTAATAAAAAAATAAGTTCAGAGTTTTTTTTGTCTGATTTTGGGTAGTTTTTTCTAAAAAAAAAATTGGAGAATTGGGAAATTCAAAAAATGACCTTTCTAAAGTACAATCTTGAGGCAAATCCGATTTCAAAAAGTTACTGATCGAAACTTTTGGACAAGTATTTCTATACAAAAAATTGTACACAGAAAAAAAAAAGCCGGACATACTTTGCACGATGAGTGCACTTCGCACAACGGGTGGTATTCTCTTGACGGGCGTATTAAATTTTAAAGAAACGATAAATCATTTCTTCAGTAAAACGATTCTGAACGAAGGAAGTTAATAATATAAGAAAAAAAAAAATGTTCAAAAAATGTCCA
>JAIPRM010001111.1:0-39648 GCA_025469315.1 Stegophylla sp. TES_Ste_2020 | reverse complement strand
TGGCGGTCCGTGTAATATGTGACAACTGATAAGGCATTGTGGTTCTTAGAAATGTATTTGGGCGGCAGTCCAAAGGCCACACCGTAATTACCGACTTGTATCGTATTAAATTTAGCGTCGAAAAATATGTACGATAAGATAAGCCAATAACAAATACCTACCGTACTTTCGAGTTTTTTTTTCAGTCTTACCCTTATAAAATGTTTAATTCTTTGTCCGTAAGAAATTTTATAGCACCAAAATATTCGCAATGAAATTTTCTATCTAGACACCAAATTTCAAAACAATCGATAGAACCAATTTTCTTATATGTATGTTAAAGTGCGTGATTTTAGATATAACTAACGAATTCAGTCGAAATTCTAAATTCAAACGGTTATAAAAAAAAAAGTTGACTAACGATTTTTGAGATTCTTTCAGGTCAAGTAGACCTATATGTCAGTGAGATCATATTAAATTTTCAAGTCTTAATATCAAAAATTAAAAATTTTATTGCATAAAAACTAACAAAAATGAGACATTTCCGATATTTTCAAAATGCCGTACTTAACTCAAAATTGATCAAATCTTTTTGAAATTTTTATGACATATTTTCGTATCTATTTTTAATGGTCGGTGAAAATTTCAAGTCTCTAGCTGCATTATTTTAGAAGTAATGTCAAAAAGTAATTTTCAGTTTTACGGAAATTTCGGCAATTGCGTATTTTGTCAATTTTTCGACAGTTTTTCCCCGTTCTTGGAAAAAGTATTGAGAAATTGAAAAAATGACCTCTCTAAAGTACCATCTAGATGTGATTCCGGTTCTATAGAGATACTGATCGAAACTTTCGGACAAGTATTTCTATACGAAAGTGTTTACAGAAAGAGAAAAAAAAATAAAATAAAAATAAACATCATTGTAAAATCATAAGCTTCTTCACTACGTTCAGAATCTAAAAAGGACCCGCCGAGTGGTTAAAAAGGTTGTTGAAAATGATGGCTATTATTAACTTTTTTTGATCAGAATTGTTTCATTGAAGAAATAATTTATCGTGTAAAATTATACACACCCTTCAAGAGTATCTGACCCGAAGAGCGAATAAAATGCGAGGTGCGAAGTATATCCGTCTTCTTATTTTTTTAGTTATTATCATTAAAAATGTAGCAGCCCACAAGTAATATTCAAAAGTTACATTTGGCTCTTTCTAAAATTCTAGTGAGGACCGTTGCTCTATCCGATCCGATTCCTGCTTCATTTTTTTATTTAATTTCTATATGGTTGGATGTTTTTGACCTACAAGTTTTGAAATTAGGTTATTTTTTTTCCTCTTTCTGTGAACATTTTTTCGTATAGAAATACTTGTCCAAAAGTTTCGATCAGTATCTCTATAGATCCCACCGAATCACACCCAGAAGTTACTAAAAAGAGGTCATTTTTCCAATATCTCAATACTTTTCCAAAAACGTGGAAAATCTGTAGAAAAATTGACAAAAAAACGGCAAAATATGCAATTACCTGAATTTCCGTAAAATTGAAAATTTCTTTTAAACATAATTTAAAAAATAATGCAGCTAAGGACTTGAAACATCCACTAACCACTAAAATTGGCCACGAGAAAATTTTGTAAAAATTCCAAAAAGATTTGATCAATTTTGAGTCAAGTACAATTTCGGAATTTTCTCATTTTTCGTTAGTTTTTATCTCATAAAATTTTTGATTTTTGATATTAAGACTTAAATATTTAATATGATTTCTCTCATATATATGTCTAATTGACCTGAAAAATCTCGAAAATCGTAGGTCAACTTTTTTTCTCTACAACTGTTGAAGTTAGAATTTCGACGAAATTCGTTAGTTTTATCAAATTACACACTTTAACGTACATAAAAAAAATTGGCCAGACCGATTTTTTTGAAACTTAGTGCCAAGATAGAGAATTTTATTGTGAATATTTTGGTGTAATAAAATTTTGAGCGAACAAAGAATTAAATATTTTATAAGGGTTTGATTGAAAAAAAAATTGGAGTAAGTACGCACAAAATATATTACGAGATAATCCTAATTTATAAAAACTCAAAAGGTTGATAATGTGTTGATACTATGTTGCAACATATTTCGAAACTTTTTCCATTTTGAATTAAAAAGTTTCATGAATAATAATTTATAGAAATCTAGTTATATACCTATGTAGCTACTTAATGTATTTGTAATTCAATATAAAATTTATATTAATATTATAATTATTTAAATCTCGATTTGAATAATATTTACTAAAATAATGAATAAAACATTTTTATTTATTGCTATTTTTATAAAATTAATATATTAGTATATTTATATTTTTGGTCTGGACATTTAGTGCAATAATAAAAAAAAAATCTCAACAGTATTTAACGGATGAAGAAGGTAGATAAGAGAGGGTTCTTTCTTTTTACAAGGTAATAATTTTATTTTTTTTATTTTGCTTTCTTTTTTACGATTTTAATTTTTCAAGCCTTTTTTTTATTCTTAAGTACAAGTACAACAAAATGAAATTTTGCCACCACTACACGGTATGACGACCAGGCAATAAAACGAGACTCTACTACTGGCTGGAAAAATCTAAAACGGAATTAACTGAAAAGATGCGATAACGATTCTTTTTTTTTTTATAAGACATGAGATAATTCACCGAGTTCACTGAAATTAATTGTTTGTAAGAAGACTAGTAATAAATTGAAAAGAAAATTGAATGCATATTTTTTTTTTATTCAGAAGCACAGAACATTAGTAAATCAAATCAATTTTAGTGTGTTATACCTATTACCTATGCAATTTTTATTGCGTGATAGTAAAAACATTTAAAAGTAATATGTAGCAAAATACAATATATTAACCATCTAAATATAAAGATTTGAGTTTGTTAATTGATTTTAGGTACTTTATGGAATAATAAATACATTTACGCAGAAAAAGAAAAATCATAATATAAATGTATATATATATTCTAACCACTAAGTACAACGAAGTCTTACAAAATATTCTATAATATTATACGTGCATCATAAATGCTATTTATTTTTGAGAAACATTCGGAGGGGCCCAACTCTTCTAATATTAAAATTAGCCTATTTGAAAATATATGTATATTGATGCCAATTTTATTAGACACTCACCTGGCAAACCTTTCTTTATCTTGAATATTATCATCATCCATTCTAGAGTATTTCTGGTTAGAATCCTCTTCATCGGATCTAAAACAAAATAATTCATACAATTAAACATATGGCTATTCATACAAATGTATATTTTTTTAGAAGAAATAAGTATGGTTCAGTAAGAACCTAAAATGTGTAGCTTCAATAAGTGATTTAATATTAAAATGTTATAGTGGAAATGTAATTTTTCATTGGGCTCTTCAAAGGTCTAGTATGAAGGAGGATACTTAGGTAAATCAAATAGCATAGCTTTTTAGAGTGAAAAATCCCTATGATAAATTTGGTATAAAATTGTCTTTATCAATATTTTTGTTCGAAATAAGAACAGAATATGTGGACTTGAATTAGTCGTCAAAATTGAAAATTTTTCCAAATTTTAAAATTTTAGGCACTTTTAAGTAGATACTAATCAAAACCCTTAAGATTTTAAGCGGAGCAAAGAAGTTTATGATTTTACAATGGTGTTTATTTTTTTATTTTATACTTATCAAAAAATTTGATCAGTAATCTTTTAGATAGGAAATCACATACAGATGGTACTTTAAAGAGGACATTTTTCAAAAATCTTAATACGTTTTCCAAAAATGAGAAAAATCTGTCAAAAAACGGTAAAATTGTTATTGCCGAAATTTATATAAAATTGAAATGTTTCTTTACATAACTAATAATAAAATGGAGCTAAAAACATGAAACTTTCACGATCTACCAAAAAAAGGCTACGCTGATACTTCATAAAAATTTCAAAAACGTTTGGCCAATTTCGAGTTTTGGCTCGGCCGATCTTTATGAAACTTGGTACTTAGGCAAAGAATTACGTTAAATACGTTGGGGATATTTTGATGCAATACAATTCTTATGGAAGAATATTTAAATATTTTACTGAGTTCTAATTGAAAAAAGTACGAATATTATGTTACATTTTAGTTTACGAGACACTCAAAATGTTGGAAATTTTTTTTTTGCTATCTCATGTATTTTGAACAAAAATCCGCGCGCATCTATAGTTTTGAATTATTCGATTTTAAAAATTCTATATTTTAATATTTTCGGTTGTTATAAATTATATTAAAAATCTAATATTACGAACATTTTCAACGCTGTTCTTGTAGTCTAATTATATAGTAATAACAGCGGAATGCGACAGTAACGGATTTGAACATTTTGAACCTTACCCGGTAAACCATATTTTTATATTTTTTCAACCATGACTGATCAAAGGCAACATTGATAATAAACATTAGACTGGTACTAATTATAATACAGCCAATTAATGTTGGTTTACTATAATTAGAGCAGATTTATTATTTTATATATATTTTAATATGTTTATATTTTATTGTAATTCGAAATTGTTTATAGAATATTCTTAAGGTTTTAGGGAATAAATGAAAAATCAATTTTTGTTTCTCGTAAATATTGTGTGTAACAAAATAATTTTAAGTTCAATGTGTGTACATCTATATAATATTTAAGATCGATGTAGAATCATGTTTTTCTGGTCGAAGTACTTTGTACTTATTATACAAATAATTTGATTATTTACTTTTTACACGAATAATGAATTAGACATATATTACGATTGTTAAACATACTGACAATTATTATTGTATATTTACTGAAGTTCTGCTCAGAATAGTTTTATTGAAGAAATGACCACATCCCTCACAATACGTCATTGAATTTTAACACTTTTCGGAAATATAACATACATATAAAAAATTACGTCATTGTGAGACAAATACATTTTCACTTCCCTCAGAATCTTTAATTTAAAAATAGAGGTATATACAACCCTAGGCTAAATATTATTTTCATTGTACATTTTTCTTGTTAATTCCATTACTCTCATTCAACAAAAAATTCATAGTTAAATTGTATATGCCAATGAATTTTTGTTATTCTGAGAATATTCTTTTTATGAAAAAAGATTTATCATATACCTTACCTACCTAATATAAAGAAAATAAATATAATAAATTATTTAATAACATTATAAATTATGTTGAAAGATTTTATTTTACTTGGTTGGTCGAAAAGTTATTCTATTATCCTCACGACATTTCATGATTGTTATGTTAATTACAAAGAGAAATAACACCGAAGTTCCGAGAAACACTATTCTAAACTATTCTATTTAACAATCGTTTCTTTTTGGTACATTACTTATTGTAAAATTATTGGAATGTCAGAAGTGATTTCATTTTTAGGTCAATACGATAAAAAAAACGTTTGGGGCCCGATTGTGTCCGGGAGGGTAAAATGAACACCTGTAGTAGAACACCTGGCTAGGACCTCATGCCGAGGAACAAGTGACTTTGATATATTGACGAAGGTCAAATCAAATTCCATTTTTAAGAAGTATTTTCAAAACCAGTAATTTTGCAATATATTTGTAACTGCATTATTACACTTAGGAAGATTATCAAAATTGTGACACAAACACATATGAGGGAACTATTGACCAACGTGATGCAGAAGATATAGCGGAACTAATATGTTAGTGTTCGTTGTCCTTTCCGCGCGTCATCCATTGCGAGGCTCGCGCCAAGGCGTGTCAAATGCGGAACATCAATCTGAATGTTGATAAATTATTGTGGTTCAATGTTCAATAAAATAGGTATCTATTATGGATGTATTATGTATTATGATATATTATGTTCGTTTTTCTTTATTATTTTTTTTAACGACATTTCCACAGCAACAAAAAGAAAAGTTTAAGAATTTACTGTCATTTCTTTAACCAATTTAAGAGTTTTCATCCTAATTTAACTATATTTAACTTATAATTTTAGAATAAGATTTTACAACTATACTTGTTTATAATATTATAGCCATTATTAAAAATAATCAACTATGAAAAATAACAGGTACAATAAAATGAGAAGTGATATGATTACTTATACCTGTATTTAGGTTATTTCTTAAATTAATAGTAGCTTTATAACTTTTATACATATGGGACAACAGAATTCAAATATGGTTGAAATTATATTAGTATATTATAACACATTATATAAGGAGAGTTAATATAAGCATGATTAAAGCAAATTAAATGAAAAATGTGTTATAAGAGTTATAAGCAATGTTTTGCTTTCAAAATTAATCGTTTTAGCATAGTTATTCATAATATTATTTTATTCTGTAGTTAACGTTATTCATAAACATACTTATTGTAAAGAACTACAGTAAAAAATAATTTACATAGAAGCTTATAAAGGGTTGAATGTTTTATTTTTGTACCTGGAATACTAATCAATATAATTATTACAACGCATTAGAAGTTTTGCAGTTAAAATAGTATACTAATTTGTGTAATAATAATTAAAACTAAACACTAAGTCAAAATGTTTTTTTAACATAACTTAAAATATCATATATAATTATATTTTCTTACATATATTATTATATTTTTAACGATGACCTGGAAATATTCAAACTAAAGCGTCAGTTATATTGGGTGTAGTAGTGTGTACGTTATCGATCAAATACTAAATAATATTAGTGATACATGTGTGTCCCGTACGTGTTTGTTTGATAAAGGTCAATTAAGCTCCGAATTCGGTACCATTAATCTAAACGAGAACTGTATTGTTTTTGGATTATAATTACTGGTTTACAGCATTCCACACGTGAAAAGCATTATAATAGGGCACAGACAGTGATTGTATTTTTAACATTACCTTCGAAATATTAATATTGATAAAGCTTAGATGAAAATTTAAACACAATATACAAGATTAAAATAGTAAAAAAAATTAAAAAATTATCTATACTTACTAATAAACAATAAACGTTGATAGATAGTAGGGTCATAATAAGTTAAATACTTAATGGTAATTAGATGATTTTTTAAAGAACTATTGAACGAATACAGCATTTATCTCTATTATAGATATTACTTATCTCTATTATATACTCACTATATCAGGTATATTGTATATATCTTAATTAGGTTTATTGATACTTTTTTTTCTCTGAAAAATCATTATTAATTTACAATTATTTACTAATTTTTATTCTATACCGAACATCATAAAATTATTTATAATATAAAAATAAATTACACCTATTACACAAATATTCGTATAGTAAGGTTAACATATTTCTATAACAAATTTTACTACGATTTTATTTAGATTATAGTTTTAAAAAATGCATAAAATAATGGTCAAAAAAAAAAAAAAAAAATTATAATATAAATCGCTTGTTTAAAATAGTTCATTGGATTTGCTGAAAAGAATTTCTAATTATTGTTAGACCGCCGACTGATAACATTCTAATTCATTAAGCTTATACAATACAAACATACATATTCAACTACTGGGAATACATAGGCAAGCACAAAACGTATGCAGTAAGTAATTAGTAAGTCAAAACTACTCATTAGTTAAACAACATCAACTAATACATTTTTCTTTTTAAGAGATTTAACCAACCAATAATCATCATACAATGTCACAGTGTTAAAATATTTATATCTGTTTCACGGTAATTTGGGCCAAAGTACTGATTAAAATATCTAATTTTTTTGTTAAGTCAAAAATATTAATTATTAACGCATTGTTTAATACTTACACTTTGGTAATTAAATACCTAAATAAATTTAGTTTTAAATTGCTATAGATTCATATTAATAATTATTACCAAACTTCAAAGTTAGGTAAGTATATCTTGTTTAATATGTTAAATAATATTTTTCAAATATCTATCTAATTAACTAAAAATAAAAAAATGTCCATTAAATATAAGTATTTATAGATAATTTAATTAGATAGGTAGATTTTACCTATTTATTTCATTATTCGTTTAACATTACCGAAATAATTTACATTAATTATATTTAGAGATTAAATAAGTAAATAAGTACAACACATATTTATCTAAACCTAAAAGAACATTTTAGGTTTTGATGGAAGTAAAGAATGTATCGGTTCTACAATGATATAGTACTTAGGTATTTAAAACTAATTTATATGCTAAAATATTAGCAAACTACATAAAATAACCCCATCAACTGTACTTTGCAATAGTCAAATAATAAAATAAAATAAAATATTATTTTGTATACCTACTCGTATATTTACCTATGTAATTATAAAACAAAACTAAAATGCTATCACATTACCAAGGTACCCATATAAAGATATTTATGTAACATACAATGAACTGCACAGAATTTTACTCGATTTTTCAAGACAATGTTTCGAAAAGAATAATTATAATAAACCTAATATTTAAATACTTTTTAAAATAAATTTAAAATATAATAATGGGTACCACCTACATATTATTTTATTTGAAAATCAATTACCTAGGCAGGTATCTAATGTTACCTAGGTATATTTATCTTTGACTTATTTTTTAAGAGGTATCAACTATAAAACTGTTATAAATCAATTTAATTTAAATTTTCATTACAGACAATAATAGTGTAAATAAAATATGGGAGCATGCATTTCAATAGTAACCTGTAACGCGCATTTTAGAGTTCTGTTTGAAAGAGTAACCTAGATAAATACTGTAATAGATACCTGTCTTAACTTAATTCTGGATGTATTATGCTGGTTTCTTTAATTTAATAGGGTTTAATAACATAATAATTTTACATAGAAGATTTTTCTTCATTTTTCTTTGTCATTTATGACATTTTTCAAAATATAATTATAGAATATACTCGTACATTATTTATCATAGGAACCAACACAATATAATTATTATACTTGTCATAATTCTACACACATTGGAAATAAAAATCGTCTTCAAATAGGTACAAATAAAGCTTGACACAAACTATGAATAAGATTTATCAATATTTTAAAATTTATACATAAAAACGGTAAGAACACATAATTTTACACGTTTTGAATTAAATAATATCACGATAATAATTTAAAATCCTATTAACGTGGCACTAATTATATATTTACTAGATACCTAATTTAATTATAGATTTCAGCAAGAAATTATTATAATATAATTTATTAGATCTATTTTGTAGTATAATATTAAATAAAATTCAAGTTAGTATTAAAAAACCTATTTTCCAAAGTTTGACATACTTAGCCTAAATATAGATATATTTAGAAAGCTATCGAGGATTTAGGAACGAATAGTTTTTCAATCAACCCGTTTTGTACACGAAAAGTTCTTAGAATATTTTCATGAACGTAACTTGATATGTAATTACAATCGTATAAAACTAAAGGTATAAAGTCATACCAACAAATAATCAAACTATTTAAGATATTAGAGTAGTATAGTATTAAAGAGGGTATTGCCTTAACGAAAAAAAAAAAAAAAAATTCAATAGAATATGTTCTTAAAAACATTCGTTTCAAAAATATTGATACAATTATACAACACTTCAAGACTTTATATTGCACACGCACAGAAGCTATTATGTATTCTAATCGGTATTATTTTCACCACAAAAATAATGGTGTTGTAGTCATGCCCAAAACCTAACTCATGGAGTAGTACGTAGTAGGTACTAGTTATTTATTTAGGTACTTTTTTTTGTAAAAAAAAAAAATACGCGATAGTATTGTTTCGTCATACCAGACCTCAAACGTGCAGACCACATTAACCAATAGGCAATGGTAGGTAGAGTAATAAGTCTCATGTGCGACCGTTGTAACACATCGTTTACACAAAAAACAAACGGGTCAAAAATACCATCAGAAAAATATACCGTTTTTAATTATACAGTGTCAGGGTCATCAAGACGCGTCTCATCGATTACCAGTGTTTTGAATCGACTTATCATCATACACATAACTGTGTGCGGTGCGGACATAAAATTTCAACTGTTAATATCTAATGTTTTACATTAATTATAAACGGGAGACTATTGTTGTCTTGTTTATACCTTCGTCTTTTCTGTGTCGTCTCGTCGGGCATTTGAAGTGCCGCCGTCGTCGGTGCCGATTGCGGAGGTTCGCAAACGGCCGGCATTGGCATGACCATGGCCATGGGTATGGGACCGGGTTGGAGATAACCCGAGTCTCCTGCAGCGGCGGACTCGACTGCCCCGTAATGGGGAGGACCCGAGTATCCGTACATCCGGCTACAACAGTGGTAGCCGGCCGTTCATAACACCGTGGCCGCGACGTCTTCGCGTCCGGAAGTCGTCGCCGAGACGACATATATATCGCTGGACACCATAAAAGAAAAAAACGAACGGAAAAAAGGAAGAAAAACAGCGCCGGGGGGGGAGGGGGGTAAATACCGCGAGAATAAATACAAAACGTAAAAGGCGAACACTATGCGACGATTTGCTCTTGTCCCGCAAACTATAAAAAAACGATTCAAAATTCGATGAGAAAAAAATAATAATAAAAATTTGATTTGTTTAAATAACGGCGCACGAAAAACAAAAACGCACACGCACGTGGACACGCCAAGACGTGACGAACTCGGCGAAAACGACCGACGCGAGTACAGTACACTGACAACTGAACCGGACGACCACGGCCGCCAGCCACCGCCACAGGTACGCGATATTACACGGTTGTGGGTGGGGAGGAGGTATCCCTACTACCGTCGCACGCTTGGTCGTGGAAACGCTTAAAGAAAAAACAAGATTCCAACAAGCATTGCTAGGTAACGCCGATATCGCGCGGTTAATGTGTTGTGTTGGGTTTATCGTATAATATTACGATGAATAGAAGTGGAGTGGAAGAGAAGGGAAGTAAAAAAAATAATAATAATAATAATAAATAAATAAAAAATAAAATATAATAAAAATGAACCGTTTATTAGGGCGAGCGGTACACTTTGCATTTAAGGAACACACAACAACACTAGGGTAGAACAGGTCGACGACTCCGAAAACATAGACGAATAGCGAGCGAATACATCAAAAGTTGGATATTCACGAAGTTTAACAAAACAATATATTATTTTTATTCGCATTTCAAAATACGGATGTAAAATGTGATGGAGGAGTTGAATGAATACAATCAACAGAGAGAACATAAATAACTTGTGTACAAAAATAATTATTATGTGACACCTAATAGTACCAAATAGAAATACTCGTAATATATTATTCTTGTTTAAAAAAATTCAAGTGTATGTATAAAATACATATAAGTATTTTTTGAAGCATTTAATTAACTCTTTGACTATGTATTTCTAACAAAATAGTAAAAATAGCTCATAGATTTGGTATCGTTATATTGGTTAAATATTATAATATATAATCAATATAATGTGTATGTCAAAAGAAACAATTTGAACATCCAATTAAAAATAATGTCCATCCAGATCAAAACAATAATATGACACTAACAATATATTACGTCCATACAAAAATATTATTGTGTCTGGATCCTAAATGATAATTTCCTTTTAGGTGATTGATTCTTTTTGCTTTATATCTCTTATTATATTATTATGAATCGGGATATATTGGGAATAATAATTAAGAACAAAAGTTGAGTAATATTCATTATTCAATATGTCCTACAAAAACTCAATTTTTATTACATCTATATCTGCATGCATCTTCGATTATCCCAAATACTAATATAACGATAATTATGTTTTGAATAAAAGATAGAACAAGCATTAATATTTAATTTTTTAATATTATTTTTAGTTTTTACTTAATAATTATTATTTTAAAAGTAACTTTATAATAATATAGGTAAAATGTCTGGCATTTCATAAAATCACCATACTAAATATAATGTTAATGTCAACTTTGATCAGTTAACAGCTAACAAAAAAAAAAAAAAAATATTTATATGGTACGGTACGTATACAGATTATTTTAATAATTCCAGGACAATAACAAACTCCCTTTTGTATATTACATTTTTTGTATTTCATTATTTATTTACCTGGTGACATGTTTTGTATTTTAACATCTTGTACATTTATTAAAACATCAAAAGGTTTTCACTTGGTAGTTATAAATAACCGAATAGATCTTATCATTTGCCCTGTACATCACGTTCATCAGATATTCATCAACCGTAGAAAAACTAGATACCCACACTTTGAACAGATTATCCTTTGCTTTACATAAAAAAATACATATGTATATCATATTATACATATACGTGTATCTTCTTTATGTATTAAACTGCAGACCACATTTTAGTATAATAAGATTATATCAAATAATAAATGCTAGTGTAAATCAAAAAAATATTATAATGTCTATGAAGTTCTAAAAAATTATCGGTGTCTCTGATCACGCCGTTTTCTATCACTCAAATTATTCATTTATTTTAGATTCTGAGTAAAGCAAAGTATTTTTACAATGATGATTATTTTTTTTTTCATTACTTCTTATTTTTTTTTTTACAAACACTTTTAAGTATAATAATACTTGTCCAAAGTTTCGACCAGAAATTTTTTTGAATTAGAATTTGCCACTAGATAGTAGGTTAGGTTAAGTTAGAGATTTTAACATTCAAGTGTTAAAAACATTTTCTAACACTTTTTTTCTAATTTTAATTTTTTTTTTTTATTTATTAGGTAAAAAGAAGTAAAGTAAAATATAAACAATAAAGCCGGACATATTTCGCACCACGGATATTTTTCGCTCTTCGGATTAGATACTCTTGGTGAGTGTGTTGAAAATTACGACTATTATTGTTCTTTATATTATTAACTTCTTTTGTTTAGAATTGTCTTATTAAAAAATAATTTATCGTTTCTTTAAAATTATACATACCCTTCAAGAGCATCTGACCCGAAGAGCGAAAAATATCCATGGTGCGAAGTATGTCCCGTTTTCATGCCTATACTTTACTTTACATTGTTATATTTTGCAGATTCATAACTCATTTAACAATTTAAATATCACATATTTTCGTCTTTGAGTATTATAATAATTTAATCAGTATTCGAAAAAAAAAGCTCCGGCAGTAGGAAAAAAAAGTCTAGAAAAAAGAATATAGAAAAAAAAGTTGACAGCAGGAAACATAAGCACCAGAATAATTACAGATTATCAAACCGAAATATCCTCGCGTTGCACTTAAGTTGAGGAATGTATATAAATTGGGCAGAGCAAAGTGATGGCGCCGAGAAGCGTAGTGCCGAGTACCAAAACACGCGCAGAAATTATTGATAATTACCGATTATCAAACCGAAGTTTGTTGTAAGTTGCACAACAAGTCGAGATGAATGCCAAAACACTCGCAGAAACTGTTGAGTCATCAATAGGGAAATATTAACACATCTATAAATTTGAAAAGGCCTTTTTTTCCTAGATTCAATTTGATAAGATTAAGATACTAAAACTAATAACATAAAATCGATTCTACAGTCAACTGATTGGAAATTTTCTGTTACATACGTAGGTTAAACAGAGAACACATGCGAATATGATGTCACACATGAGAATAAGAGGTCTTAAAACGAAATTTATAAGCATCCCAGTGAAAGAATATTCATAAATTTTACTTTCTCAATATCAAACACCTCTGTAAGAGAATAAATTTTCATTCATTTTGAGTCTTTGATATAATATGTGCAGTAATAATAATATATCCATGTTTTACAGTATAATAATATATTGTATGATATGCAATATGTATAAATATTAAATATTATCAAGGCGAGTGTGAAATTGTAGCGAAAATAATTAGATGGCTTAGTGCACAATTGTTATAAGTCACAACGTTTAAAATTGTTAAGGAGAGTAAATACAAAGTTTCACTTTTTTTTTTAACTTTTGTAACTTAAAAATTATTAAACGGTTTCCTTATTTATGTAAATAAAAATTAATTTAAGAATTTATATGTAGTTTTTAATTTGAATATATTCAAATTCATGTAACATTTCTGTATATATGTCGAAAAGTCATTCATGGAATAAATATACACTATACAAAACGATAAAATATATCTTAAGTCAAATGATAAGCCGCGGTGACTCATCATTTCAGTGATTGTGCATCGACAGTGGACTATTCACTTGGATGTCAGAACCCGCGTTCGAACCACACCATAGACATATTTTTTCTCTCATTTTCTGATATACGCCAATGACATGTCACGTCACAATCGTGGGCCGTGTCAACCATGTCATTAGATACTTGTACTTGTTATTAAAATACATCTAATTTGCTAACTACACATATAACAGACAGAAACATAAAATCATCGGTTCAATTCCCTTTTATAGGATCGTACCTGAATTTTATTGTCTCCATTCATCAAATGAACATAGAAAAATTAAGTGACGTAGTACATCATTGTGCCACTTAGGTTGATTTTAGAACTTTAACACTTATTATTAAAATTATAAAAAAGAACACTTTCCAGGGAATATCATATCATTTTTGTAAAATAAATATTGTTGGCAGAGAAGTTGCAGCTATTTAAAAAATATACAACTCGAAACCTTGTAACATCATAGTTGAACAAATGTTTAGCAATGATTTAAAACTCTTTCAAAGACATTTCAGATTCTGAGTGAAGCAAAGAAGCTTATGAATTTACAATGATGTTTATTTATTTTTACGTTCTGTAAACACTTTTGTATATAGAAATATTGATCCAAAAGCTTCGATCAGCCACTTTTTGTATCAAAATTTGGCTAGAGCATCCAGAGATGGTACTTTAAAACATTGATTATAATACTTATTAATTATAATACTATTCATAATCAAAAATCTCAAAAATCTGTGAAATCCTTATTAACTAGTAATGAATGATATAACATAAATCAGTTGGTTTAATCTTTGTATAATAAGAGTTTGTATTAAAATGGGATTCATAATAAATAAAATATAATAATCAGGTAAATTTATCTGTATCTTCATATTGTATACTAGAAGATTTTTATATATTAAAAAAACTTAATCCTTATTTAGAATGTAACTAAAATGGATATCAATTGAATACAGTTCACAAAATGAATAATACATCATAGATTTAGGTTTGTCAACTATTTGTTTTTTAAACAACAATCCACAGAAATGCTATTGTTTACTAAACAAACACATTCAACTAAGCAACACAGATTTTGTTTGTGTTGTTATATCCAAAATATGGTAGGTATAGAAAGTTGTGTAGCCTGTCTACCATTAAAACTAACAATGTCAATTTATAATTGACATATTAAAATAATTTTAATATGAATTATGAGCATATACCAAGACTATTACTAAAGCAATGTTGCATTTTAATAACTTTATTGTTACCTACTCATAAGTTACATATTCAGGATTCATTTTAAATAATAACAAACTTTTATAAATAAATATATTTGAATTCATTGAATTACTATTTTAACAACTAAATTAAATACAAATTCAAGCTTTCTTATCTATACTTTACTTTACTCATCTTTGAATTATTTTACTTTATTTTTTTCATCCAAAAATTAAAAAATTTGAAAAAAATGTCCATAATTTTTTTTTTTTTTTGACATTTTCAAAATATGTCTTGTACTATTGTCTACCTATGTTTAAATTTTCATAAAGTTCGCATTGAAAAAAAAAAAATATTTCATTGTTTATTATGTAAAATTTTGAGAAAACAATTGAGAATTTTCGAAAAATGGCCTCTTTAATGTACCATCTAGAGGCAAATCTGGTTTCAAATAGTTTCTAATCGAAACTTCTGAACAAATATTTCTGCATAAAAACGTTTACATATAAAATAAATAAATAAACAAACATTATTATAAAAACATAGCTTCTTCACTTTGCTCAAAACCTAAGAAAAAACATAATAATTATAAAAATATATTTATAAATATTTAACTATAGTTAATCATTTTTAAGAAAATATTTAAACACATTGACTTAATGTCTTCAAAAAATTTCATGTTTTTAGCGCTAGAAATTTTGTATTGAAAGTAATTATTGAATTAAAAAATATTGGTTAAAACAAAAAAAAAACTTATACATAATAAAATTAAATAAAGTGTTTCAAGTACAATACTTAATTATTATCTGTGGACCATATACAGTTATAACTTTAGACCTCAATCCCAAATAATATATAATCTTAAATATTAAATTAATTTATAAATATTTATGCTTTATGTATGACTATTATACGAAAATAGTGAATTATTTTTGAATAAATAATCCACAGAAAATAACAAAAATGTCAATGATGGTGAAGGCCTATCAAACTACACTTGTAATAATAGGGTATGTAAACCAGAAACAAAATTGAAACCAAGAAAAGGCAATAACTATAGTAATGTCAATTATAACAATTGGTAGGTAGAAAGATAATAGCTCTAAAAAACCTTAGGCTATATTTTGATTTTAAATAGATGACTGGTATTTTCCATCTTCTCTGATGTTCTTTCACAATGTACTACAAAAATGAAATAATTGTTTTTGAAATCACATTTTAATCAAACAATATTTATAATTATATTGATATAAATCAAAATAATTAACTAAAAATCATTTAATAAATATATTACACTAAATAATTATAGTTTGCAACATAAAATAATTTAACAATACAATAATTATTTATAAATCAATCTATATTTTAACTTCAATTTTATTAAATTCTACCCAGTTTATGTTTTGTATGAAATTTTAGTTGTTTTAGGTATGAATTGTAATTTAATATTTATATTAATTTTCTTTGGTTTGTATTTTAAATAAGAATTCTATAATATAAATATATACATAATTAAACATTATTAATACCAGCTTGGTTTGAACATCAAATAATTTGTTTGTCTAATACTTTTCAGACTTATTATAATACAGATAAAGGTTCATAAATGGATAATAATAATAATAAAGAGTGAGTAAATTCTAACATAATGTTAAGAATTTATTCTACTTAGAGTCAACTTATAATTTAAATCAATTTTATCACGGAACTTAATAAAAAACATAACTTTACATTTATTAGGACAACTTTACTTTGAAAACATAATTAAGAAAGAAATCTGTCATTTACATAATTTATCTACAGCCTAAAATTTTATAATTTATCATCGGTAATTTTAACATCAAGTTATTCGAACACATATTATAATTTAAAGAATCAGCTGTTATAAGTAGGTACTTAGTACTCTTACATTTTTTATTTATTAAAAACTTAATATAGTTTTTTATTTGAACTAAGGTTTTTAAATTAACTAAAAGCATATTAAATCAATCTTATTTTCATTGAATAAAAAAATACTTATAGATGTATTAAAGTTTACGCTATAAGAAAATATTATAAATAAATAATAAGAAAAAACACCACAGTAAAAAAAAAATATATGTACAAGTAACATTTGATTTTGATAGTAGCATAGTGTACAAAACATATTTCATGATTTTGACATATTTTGGTAGTTTGAAACACTATTGAGCATAAAATTAAAAAATATATAACTATGTTACCAAAAAAGTTGATAATTTAGGAAATGTTAACAATTAATGGTCATTGTCCAAAATTTGGTGGCATTAGTGTATTAAATTGGGCAATGTTGTAAATCAGCATGCATCAGCATGTCCAATTTTATAAAATAAATTTAGAGTTAATCTATTATTATAGCTAATAGTTAAATAGCATAAAATGAAAAAAGAATAAAAATTAAACTACGGTGAAAAATAAAACTTTTAAGTTATTAATACTTATCTATATTCATGAATGTGTACAATATTTCAGATTCTAAATGAAATGAAGCACCTAGTGATTTTGATCTAATCATTATTTGTAAAGTTCTGTTTTTAAGGTGGAAAAAATCATTTTACATTCTGATTGGAGAGATAAATCTAGTGTTTTTATGTTAATTTTTAAAATACATATTTTTTTTTTATGTGTATACGTTTTTGTATAGAAGTATTAGTTCAACAGTTTCGACCAGTGTTGAGTGGGATACTCTTGGTAGATTTATTGAATTTTAAAGAAGCGATTAATCATTTCTTCAATAAAACAATTCTGAGCAGAGCTTCAGTTAATTTACAATAATAGTAATGGTCAATATGTTTAACAATTGTTATTGAATTACAGAATAATTCATGTGTGTAAATGATAAAATTGGTATAATAAGTTATGTAATAATAAGTACTAGTTTCACCAAATGGTCGAAATTTGACCAGAATAACAAAATTAATTCATTTTTGTGTAATTGTATACTGATTTTACATATTATACTGATATACATCTATTAAACTTGTTAAACTAAAAATTATTTAGTTACAAAATACAACATTTACAAAAAATAACTTTTCATAAATTTCCTCACACCTTAAAAATATTCCATAAATAATTTTAATTTACAATGAAATAAAAACATCATAATAAAATAATAAATCAGATCTAATTATCATAAATTAACATTAACTCGCTAACCAAATTTCATCGCATAATATGTAGCTAGTCTAAACGTAGATAAAATATTGAGTTGAAATTGTATATTATAAGTATTACCAGATCATATTGAACTCAATTATTTTAAAATTCTTGGGGGAGGACTGTTTCCAACAAATATGCCACTGACACAATAATAAACATACCAAAAATATTTGGGTGATGTTATTTATTATAGAGCAGAAGTTTTTAAAGTATGGGGCGTGACCATTTGAGGGGCCGCAAAAGTTTTATAAGGGGGGCGCAAGAAAATTTTAAAAATCAAAATTGTATATGTAGAGCAGAAAAAGATTTGTGAAATTTGCGTAATAATAATAATCGCGTCCTGTAGAATGTATAGGAGTCTCTCCTGCTTTCACCAAACTTTGTGATGATAAAAAAAACAAGCCCACCCATCACATTTAAAGTGACCAATTGATTAAAACCTTTTATAATAAATACATTTTATTTTAAAATAAATTTGTAATGTGAATATAGCCTATATTTGTTGTTTTTTTTAACTTTTTTTTTTTTTTAAATAAACATAACTATTATTTTATTTTTATTAGAAGGGCCCACGTCTGGGGTTCATCAAAGTGGGGGGGGGGCCTGGCCTGAAAAATTTGAGAACCTCTGTTATAGAGGAAAACAGAAAGATAAATTCAATAATTGATTGTATTATTCTGCCACAGATATCTGCACACACCTATGACAAACCATGTAAACACTGTTTCCAATTTAAATAATTGATACCTACATTATTTTTACTGAAAGCTGACCTACACAAAACACAGAAATTTAAATAGACATTTTAACTGATTAGGTATAGTTTAAAGTACACTTATAATATGATTAATAAAATATATTTTAATGAGACTAATTATAATTCAATAGTCGCAAAAATGAAATATGAATTAATTATACCTAATATAATATAATTACGAAAATAAGCTCAGTTTAAGAAAAATTAACAATAATTCATAGTAAATGTAAAAGGAATAAGACATCAATGTTTGAAGAACATTTTTTTATAACAGACTCTAAAATGAGAATAGTGACGAAGAAGACATATAAATTCTTATAAATGTGGGTTTCCATAAAAATGTATTATTTACTATAGGTTCATGTTAATAATTTTAAAATCTAATAAAGTAAAATATTTTGTTAATAAGTGTATAGTCAGGATATAAAATAGCAGAGTACAAACTGAGAAATATCAACAGAATTATGTTAAGAGAATGGTTTTGACTTTCTGATTGCTTATGTCATCAAAAACATTAATATTTTACACACAAAAATTATTTTTAATCATAGGTAGTTCATAATTTGTTTGATGTGTTTTGCTTTATATTATATATTATATATGATAGGTACCCGTAATTCCTAATTCTTACAAGATTATAATATGCACCTGCTTAATTTAATTTTATTAGGTATATTACATATTATATTGATTATAAATATGTAGGTAGTATATATAAAATAAATGTATTACAGTAAAATAGTAGGTATATTATAATCCATTGCAGTAGGTATGTAGTCGTTATGTAGTCTGATACAGTGTAAATACAACTAAAATATTTTATTCTTACCCTATAGAGCCAGCTCTCCGCTTTTGTATGACTTTGCTCAAGTCCGTGCCTATAACAGATATTCTAAATAAGTGAACCATTTAAACAAATTAAATTAAAATTTTTATTTGTTGGACCAATGCAATTTTAGAATAAAATATTAAACTTATTGATATTGATTTTTTTTATACATATCTTGTTTTAATAATTTGAACAGAGTATAGACAAATTATAAATTTTTAACCAGAAATTATTGAGAGTGAATTAATGATTTTTAAAAATAATTCATATAACTATTGGTCCTCATTTCTTACCAGGTAATGAATGAGTTAGCGTTGTCATTTATGAATTCACTAAACAATTACACTTACGACACTATGGTGCATGCCGTTGGCACTTAGCACGATAAAAATGTATATAAATCGGGATATTATAACACATAAAACGTTTTCACATACATTTTTTTACATACATATCCATTTAATTTATGATATCTAGAAAATAATAATAATAATAGTAACAATAATAATAATAATAATAAAAGAGAAACCAAAGATTTATAGAATCAAAGAGATAGAGTGACAGAGAGACATTGAGGGAGAGAAAAGTACACACACATATACACATAAACTTGTAAATCTACAGCAGGCATAATATACATATAGATTACTCAAATATCAACATTCGGCCATTTTGAATTTCTTTTGATTTTTACAAAGATGTTTTAAACATAGTTCGTAATATATTAAAGAAATAGTCAATATTTCTGAAAATTAAAAATAATTAGTTGAAAATAAAAGATATTTTACTTACTTTAATTATGCTGAATATCATTTTTACATTTTATATTACGATTAAAAAAAAATTTGTAACCATGGTATATTGTAGAAACCACAATTATTATCTTGTTTTAATTTCAATAATTATCTTTATGATAACAAATTTATCAAGATAGTATGCAAAAAGAAAATCAATTACAATACAAATGTTGAAATGTACATTGTACAATAAAACGGACACAATACTATGGAATATATATAAAATATGTGAGTTGTGAGTAGTACTGGAGTCTGAATTGTGAGCACAATAATTATATTATTGACTATTTCGTGTTGTATATCTACAAGTTATAACTGTATATTAATGGCGGCAGTATTGAAAAAAAGAGCTCTAGCTGAATATAGCACACAAGTGGTAAGTAAAATTTTGTTTCTGTTTGAGTTTAATATATTTTATTTATTTCATGATGATTATTATAAACTTGTATTTTCATTAGTTGGAGCAACAACCACCTGTCAAAAAACTGAAATGCTTAGTCAAATTATCATCACTTACTACTGGTGCTACTCTCTCACTAATAAATACAATAAGTGGTCGTAAAACACCAAATGAAATAGTACAAATTTTGTTACAAATATTAGAACAACTGCAATTTCAGGTAAACAACTTTTGGGAAATAATTATACATATCTTAAAACAAGTTAGTAATTAGAAATAAGGTATCTTGATTTGAACTATGAGTCATGTGAGTACCTACTGTTTTTGCAAGTAAATAATCATAAAAAAAAATATGCTAGGATATGTTTAACATACTTACGTGTATTATAAATCACTAAAACAACAAGATTAGGTAGGTAAAAATAACAAAACTTACATTAATATAAAACTTAGTAGAAAGTTATGTATACCTATTGAGAAAAAGAATAATCAATTTGCTATTGAAAAAGTCTCATCCCTTATCATCATCATTATTATTTCTTTACAAGCAATATTGGCCTGCAATTACTTAATATATAAGAAAAAAGTAAAAATTAAAATGGGCATTATTTAAAGGCATTCCCATTGATGGTGAAAATTGAATGGGAATGAATAAAAGCTTCAGGACAATCGATATTAATAAATGTGGACTGTATAGTTAAAAAAATTGTGTGTATATATATATATGTATATATAATATGTTTTATTGATTCATAGTATATTATTGTAATGATTTTAATTATCTTAATTTCTAATGTTGAATCTGTTTCATGATTAAGCATTTTTTAGAATATTCAATTGCTAACTAATTGAATTTTTTTTAAAAATATGTATATATTTAGTATAAATTCCAATTTAATTTTGTTTGTTTTAGGATTCAGACATTTCTAACATTTTAATTAAACTTAGTGATCATTTCAAACTTCAGACGGATTCTACTGTTAAAATGTTAATATTTTCTGTTTTATCAGCTATTGGTTCTTCTGATCAAACCAGTGAAGAGGTAAGTAAATCATGTGATTAATATATTTTAAAAATTATATTTAAATTTATTAGCTAATTAATAGTTATTCACTATTATAGAATGTATACAAAATAATTGAAGAAATTATGGATTTAATGAAAGAAGTAAAATCTCAGAAAATTAAAACTAGTGGTCTCAAAACACTTTTATCTCTTGGAAAGCGAATGAATCATGATATGACTCTTCATTTAAAGTTAACTAATTATGCTAAAAAGGTATGGTAGTAAAAATAAAATATTTCAAGAAATAAGTGTTATGTTTACATATATATATATATATCTTATGTATTTTATTGTTTAGACATTGGGAGATTATAGACCAAACATAACATGTGAGAGTTTAGAGGTAATAGGTGAACTAATGCCAGTTGAAATTCCACAAGAATATTTAGAAATGCATTCTGAAATGCTTAAACTCATTGGAAGTTATACACAACATTATAATGCTAAAACAAGAAGCAATGCGTTTAATACAATGGTAACAGACCAATACTTAATTTAGTATATTATTAATCATATTTCGATATATTATAAAATTAAAAATGCATAAAATATTCTTAATAACAATATTTTATTAAAATATACCATCTTTATTATATACTTTTAGGATCAAATTTAGGAGCACATAACTTTTTAAGAAACATTTATTTGATAATTATAAAACATACTGATATTGTTATATCTAGGTGCGACTACATGATCGTGGTATTAGATTGAACCCAGCTGTATATCTTGATGTTTGTTCTGTTATAAATGATGATAATGAAATGGTGAGAGAAGCAGCATTAAATGTAATTTCAGTTTTAGGAAATTATTATCCTGAAGAGTGAGTTACTCAATGTCTATGTAGTGTATATTTGTTTACATACATCATTGTATATTTATATTTTAAGTATAAATATTGTATTAAATTTAAATAGGAGAATAAAAGGTGTTAATGGTGAAGAAATGGCTAGAATGTCTGATGAAGCATTTGAAAATATATGTAATTTTATGACTGATATAAGTTACCGCATTCGTACTCAAGCATCAAAGCTTTTAGGAACTTTTCTTTCTGTCAGTTCAAGTGTTTTGTTAAAGACATTGGACCAAACATTAATGTCAAATTTGCGAGTAAATATTAAATATTTATATAAACATAATATACTTTATATGTTATATAATTCTTTTATCTCATAGAGAAAACGAACATCTATTGAACGCGTTTGGGAGTGTTTAGCAAAGGGTACAGCTATGATGAGTGCATTAAGTACTAAAGATGGACCACAAGAAATGCTTGATGCACAACAAGTTAGTTTAGTTAGTACAGGAGCTAGTGGCGCATTTCTTCATGGACTGGAAGATGAATTTCTTGGTAATAGTTCAGTATTAATAATAATAACTATATTATTTCAGATTTTGAACGAAGTGAAGAAGCTAGTGTTTTTACAATGATGTTTATTATTTTTTCTTCTCTTTTTTAATTTTTTTTTCTGTGATCACTCCAAAAGTCTCCATCAGCAACTTTTTGAAACTGGATTTGCCTCTAGTTGGTACTTTTGGGAAGATCATTTTTTGAGTTACTCAATTTTTCAATTTTTTTTTTTTTTGAAAAACTACCCAAAATTTGACAAAAAATACTAGGAAACCATAATATTTTTATCCAAACTTTATGAAAATTTAAACATAGATATTATAATGTAAGAAACATTTTGGCACAAGAAAATTTTAAGAATATGAAAAAAAAAAATGGGCATTTTTCTAATATTTGTATTTTTATTATTTTTTTTACCTTTTATTTATTTATTAGATAAATTAAAGTAAAATAAAGTAAAGAAAGCCAAACATACTTCGCACCACTGATATTCTTCACTCTTCGGGTCAGATATTCCTGGCGAGTGTGTTGAAAATGATAACTATTATTTACTTTTTTCGTTCAGAATTGTCTTATTGAAGAAATTATTTATTGTTTCTTTAAAATTCTATACATCTACCAAGAGTATCTGACCTGAGTAGCGAAGAATATCCTTGGTGCAAAGTATATCCAGCTTTTTTTAATTCATTTTTATAATTTTGTAGAAGTACGTATAGCAACAATAAGTTCTATGTGTTCTCTGGCTACAAGACATTCAGAATTTGCAGTTGTTGCAATGGAATTTTTAGTAGATATGTTTAATGACGAAATTGAAGAAGTACGCCTTATAGCAATTGAGAGTCTTGTTAAACTTTCATATGCATCTGGTCTCCGTGATGATCAAGTTGAAATTATATTAGCAGTTATTGAAGTATGAATATTGTGAATACCTATTAAAGAATAATTAAACACATTTTGTTTAATAGTTTGGTAAAAATCACTTTAATTTAGGATTCATCAAGTGTTGTTCGTGAAGGATTACATAATATATTTGCTTCCTTTGAGTTATTGAACCAAGAAGGTTTAATGATGTGTACTAATAGATTGATTGAAAGTCTAAAAAAATATCCAGAAGTAAGAATACTATTAAATATCAATGTATACATTGTAATGTAAATCAAGTTTATATTTTTATTGTTAAATTTTAGGACAAAAAATCTATATGGAATTGTATGAAAAATTTAGGACTGAGACATCCAACATTAACTTTGGCATTAGTGCCTGAATTATTGGCGATTCATCCTATATTTGAAACACCTGAACCTAATGTTGAAGAACCATCTTGTATCCTTTCAACTATGCAGATTTATATATTTAAATTTTAATTTGTTATATATTTTTTCTTTAACTTATAAAAACAGATGTAAGTGTATTGATTTTAGTATTCAATGCAGCATCCAAGTGCAATTCTGTTATATCATTACTTGAAGACAAGACTATAAAACATTATAGCTACCTAAGAGACATAATGCCTCATTTAGTTCCAGCTTTGCAAGTATGAAATAGATTTAATATTTGTTTATAATAAAATTTATATAACATGAATTTGAGATACTATGCCTTATGATTAATTAATAATTTTACATTTAAAGGCCTGCTTTTACCATATTAATTATGTGTTATTATTAGGTTATAAAATGATATCATTTTTAAACACTATTTGATTTAACTGTTTTAAACAAATTATAATATTACAAACACATTTTACATCTATTTACAAAAAAGTTATTTAGGGAATTAAAAATACTTAACTTTTTAACCACGTTTTGGTGTTGTAAAAATTTTTCAAAACTTTTTTACAGCTCTTATGTAGATTAATCAGTATTAAAAAATAACTTTATTATTATTTCATGAACTGTGATTCCGGGTGACTATATTGTTTATCATAGTTAACTGATAAACTCAACTAGTCCTGAATTCAATTATTTTGCATCAAAATCTGATCCCTAGTTATTACTTGTTATTTATTATAAGTAGTTTTATTAGTTTTTATTTATTTTAATTCATTTATTCAACCTTTTTTTTTTTTTTTTTAGCTTGGTGGAAGACTGTCAATTAGTCAAGTAGAATTGAGACCTTCAGAGTCAGATTCATCTAAATCACTTGAGCTTCTCGAATCGTTAATAAATCAAGTGTCTATTGTTAAAGGTAGCACTAAAGTGAAAATTAGTTTATTGGAAACCTTCTATCATAATTTAATAAGGCTAGCCCAACTTGATCAGTTCGTGAATGGTACTGCTGAGCTTAGTGCTTTATATATGCATAGTCAATTGTTATTAAATAAAGTGTTAAATAACAACAACAAAACATTCTATTCAAATGCTGTTTCAACTCATCAAGCAAACAATGTACGCACAAATATTTCACAATTGCTACAGAACACTTTAAAGTATGTAAACTTTAGTTTATAGTATTTATGAATTCTTCTAACTTTAAGATGTTTTAGAATGCAGTATTTGTTTGTTGGTTTAAGTGTTCAAGAATTGGCTAGCATAAAACAATTTAAACTTAAAGTAATAGCTCTTCTTTTAGTGTATATTGTAAATGCCACAAATCAATCGGCCAGGACACTATGTCATTATTTTCTAACTCAATTAGAAGACACTATCAAGTAAATTGAATTTAATTAAATTTTTATGTGAAATAAACTTACTTATTTCTAACTGACTTGCTATAAACGTCAGAAGCATATAATAATAAAAAATAAGATTTAATAAATATTTTATACTTAGGTATATAACTGAACATAACTTACAACTTGAGACATTCACTTCGGTTGTCTTTAAAGAATTATCTCAATTAGAAGAATCAAAACCAGGAATTGTAGCCAAGTTACTTTTACCTATACTGCAAAGTTCCGAACCTACTCCACCACCAAAACCAAATACTAATGTAAAAAAAACTAAAATTTAATGGTTAAGTTGTATTTGATTAGATATGTATTTTATTTTTAGATTAAAATGTGTAAGGTCATAATTAATCGACCACAAGGTGGCCCAGATACTACACATAAATTATCAGCAGGCTTGATCCTTCCTATTCCTTTAAATGCCGAGTTGTATAGTCTACAAACAGATTCATCATCTTTATTGCGGTTGAAAATTAAGTATCCTGATCAACAAACGCAGTTAGTCATGCCACCGAGAAATCACTTGCGCTTAGTAAATCTTAGTAATGGTGAGTAAAATTAATAACTGTGAAAACTTATTTTAAATATTTCTATATGTATGTTTTTTTAGAGTCATATTATCTACTTGATACTAATGCATTGATATCACATCGTTCTGAGTGGTCAGAGGCATGTTTTGTTGAACTGAGTTTAGCTTTTGATCTAACTGAAACAGAAGGGGCTTTGGCACATGTTTTACCTCCAACCCAGCCATGTATTGTTGATTTATGTAAACCTATCAAACTCAAAGTGCATCCTAAGCCTGTAAGAAGAGGAATGTAATTAAGTTAACTTTTCTTATTGTATACATACCAATAAATATTCATTGGTTATAATTTTATAAAAATACACATATTTTTATACATTTATATTACAAAAAAATATTGTATTTATTTAATAATTTTTAATAAAAATATTATACTTAGTACTATAAAATAATTTATTTCATTAACAAGTAAATATCTATAAATAATACTTATATAATTAAATTCAGTCACATAATTTACTAGGCTCAGTTATATGTTTGAGCATTTCATTATTGCTTTTAATATCGGACACAAGGTCATCAATATCGCGTAGACCACGTAAACTTGCTCTTAATGCCTGAATATCTTGAACACTTATTCGACCAGCATGTTTTGCACCACTTGATGTAAATTTCACTTTTGCAACATTTATGAGACCATCATGAAATGATGCATCATTGTCGTTTGCACGTTCTATGAATCCTACTAGACGGTGTTCAAATGCATCAAAATCTTTGTCTAATATCTGGGCTTGAAGGTAAACAGTCTGTGCCATTTTATACCAATCTGCCATACAATCAGCCAACTGTGTGACTACAGGCTGAACATCTGTTTCTAGTAATATACGAGCTCTACGGCTGGTTTCTGTGATCTATGTAACCATATTAAAAAAATATAACAGATTAATTTAAATTTAAACTTTAGAATATAATTATGTTTTCAGTTCAAATTTGAATTGTTACATTTAACTATGATGGAATTTTAGAAAGACATTTTTGGCAATACAATATTTTCAAAACCTCAAATAATGGCAAAGTATGAAAAAGTACAGATAAAAGATAAATCATAAGTATAAAGAATTTCATTATTCTTTCCTATCTAGAAATATTTGGAAATATGAAAGACTTTGAAGTAGTAGTATGTAGTCTCTTAATGTATAGACTTCATTAAACACTTAAGCTAAATTGATTGCAGGCTAGGTAAATCAGGAAATAATTTAAAAAAAATATGTAACTTAATGTACATAAATTATTTGAAAAGATTTTCTAATTGACTAGTGAGGACTGAGTTGCAAGTTTAGGAATCCTTTACAAAAGATGATCAGGTATTATCAATGATAACACAATATGTTAAAAAGTATTGGCACTGGTAATTTTTTTATTTTTTTTTAATGAGATAAATGTGAAGTGCTGGTTAGTAATTACTAATTATTATTTTTTGAAGTTTTCTAAAATATTTAAAATGTTTGTTTTTATGATTTTTATTTGTTTTGTTAACAAAGCAGTTGGAAAGGGAGCTAAGCTCTTCCAAATTCTACTTAAAGCCCTAGATTTTTTGAAAAACATATAAGGTTAATGCCTTTGGACGGGGGGGGGGGATAAATCAATTAAATAAATCCTTGTGATGCCAATGATTGTTTATGTATATAATTTTCTCAAATTGTTCGCCAACATATTACATGTAATTAAAAGTAATAATAATTTTAATAAAGCTTATAAATAATAATATACCTTAATTATTTCTAATACATGAAATTGTTCATCATTGTATGTAAGACTACGAGTAGCACGGTCTCTCAGTAAATGTTGCCATGAATCTCTTAGTCTTTCCACAAGAGTCTTTATTCGTGCAGGAGCTCTATTTTTATTTGGACATTTAAAAGTTCTGGTTGCTGAAAGCCATTCTCTAGTCAATGTTTTTTCTTTGACATATCTTTGGTATAATTGCTGAATAGCTAAACTTAGGCTATTATTTAATTCGTCGCTTAATTTGTCTAATTCATCTTTCAAATCAGTTAGTACATTTTTAATGCCAATCATGTTGTTAACACTTTTCTGTCCTCTTATAGAGATTTCAATTAGATATTTTGTACATTTAAATACACTTTGTAAATGGTCACTTTTACTTAATACAGTTTTTAGTTTTTCAGTTACAACTTTTGTAAACACTTGTACACATTTATTAATCAATTGGCTATTCTGCGATAATTTTTCAACACGTCTTTTACATACATGACCTACACTGCATGCAGTTTTAGCAAGTCCTGCATCACTATCTACAGATGTTAATTTTGGTAATGACATATCTGGAAATTTTGGAAAATTGGGTATTTCACCATCAGGTAATAAGGTAACATTATTGTTTTCTTTGCTAAAAAGTAAAATAGGCTTATGACTTTCAGTAGGCTTATAAGATCTACCAGGAAGTTCTAAACCTACTTCAGACAAAAGGTATGTAGATTTATATAGTAATATTTGATTAGCAGGAGATATTTCAGTTTGTTCTTGTATCAGACACTGAAGTCTTTCATAAGTTTCATCAGGATGCAAATATACTCTGATATTTTGAACACGATTGGTGTGGAATATATGTAGCAGTCTCCTATCTAATGTTTTAGTAACTTCTGCAAAGAATTTATCAAAACTCCATATTCTGTGAGATTCTAGTTCTAAGAGGCCAGCTAAAATTGGGGTTATAAGTTTTTTACAGCCCTCACTTAATTGGCAATTTTTTGGTAGGTCTCTGCTCCATGTAATTGAACCTTTTTCAGATGTCTGTACTCCTGATAAAACACCAGAAGCTTTTTCTGTTGTTATATAATGCATAGTCTCTTTATTTCGTCGTCCACCATATGGTCTAAATGGTAAATTTCCTGTAGCTACATGATATAATGTAACACCAATTGACCACAAATCAACAGTAGCCCCAAATGTTTTAGCTACTGGTTTTCGTAAAACCGCTCGTTCATACCTAAAAAAAATTAATTTGTATTAAGGTTAATCTTTAAAAATATTTCATATCATACATATGTGGATGAAGATATTCTTCAGTTCCATATAATGACATAAATTCTTGATCTTCATGTAGTTCTCTTGCGGCCCCAAAATCAGTTAATTTATAAATAGGTCGGCCATCATCACTGAGAAACTTCATTATATTACCAGGTTTTAGATCTCTATGTACTAAATTGTTGTCACGTAAATGCTTCATACCAGCTGTTAGATGTTCTAAAACTAATAGGAACTCATCTTCCTGCAACCCATATGTATTTTCTGGATCATCCAGTATAGTAAACAAACTTCCACCTGTACATAGTTCCATAACAATGACCTAAATTGGTATGAATAAGTAATTTATTAAAAGACCAAAAAGTCTAGTTATTTCAATCACTTACTTTCCCACGACTTTCATGTTCTTCTTCAATAGCTAGTAGTTTTACTATGTTTTCATGTTTAACTTTTTCAAGCACTTCAAACTCCCGCATTTGTACATCCAAAGGTCGCATGTGACTTAGCTGATTAAAAGTTTTAACAGCCACCGGCTCTCCATTGTGTTTATTAACACCTTGATAAACTGCACCAGTTGCTCCTTTTCCAAGCACACTTGTAGTACACCAAACATAATTTGTGGATCCACGCAAAAATGACATGATTGCTACAGGACAACCGTGCTAAGGACACTGTTTACTTTCTCTTAAATCCACAGCAGTTGTAGTGACAACACCATTGGTCACGGTCTGCAGGATATGACATTATTGGAAGATATAAAAATGACCTTCTATAGCCCTACTTGAAGCATAAATATTGAAATATAAATATATATTACAAATTATCTTATAATGCTAGTATTCAGTTACCTGTTCACGGTCCAAGTATTAAAACAAGTAGCGTAGAATTACAATGAATGAACGAGTTTAAATTTAAATTGGATTACTATTCATATTGAAGTATGTTTACACTTTATTATATTATCAAGACTGCTTATCATTCATTATCATTCGGTAACATTTAGTACAATATTTATCTTTTGGTGAAAACCACGGATATAGATAGTATCTTCATTCGTGGTGAAAACAAAAAATTATTATTTGTAAAAGTTTTCCAGTAAATACATATTAGTGTAGATCAATAATATGTGGAAAATAAAAAAGAAAGATAAACGAATTTGATCTGTGTTTTAGTATTACCGAAATGAAACCGTTATAAAAAAATATATGTTCATTTTAATATGTATCCACTTAAAAATCAATCGACAGTTCAAAATAGTATATTTTATGGAAAACATAAACAAAGAAGCAGAGCACAGATGAGGCCTACATTGGAGATTAGAATATCAGATAGATGGCGCGCCGTCTGGTCGACCCTGTTTGGTGTGTGATGCCGATTTATTATTGTAATACACGCACACACAGAAATACACACACATTCGCTGACTACGGCGCGGCGGCAGTGTCGATCTCGATTCCGTCCGTAGTATTCGTTCGCGTCGGTCGTGTCGTGCTTTAGTGTAGTACGTGTGTTTACTGTACACATTGTTGAGCTGAGATTTAATAAAAGTTTGAGATAAGTGTAAAACGAACATTTATAATTTTTTCTCTTTTTTTTCCCTATGCTCATTCACTTACTTGTTTAATTTACGGGACAAGTACGCGTTTTGCGTCGCTATGAATACGAACCGCGTTTCATTTACCGCCGTTGACAGTGTCTGCGAATAGACCAAACGGGACATTAAAATCTCATTGTTATTGTGTGCGAGCGTGTGACTGTCCGCTCACGTTGTGTGTGTGTGTATCACCGAGCGCGCGCTGCACGATGGAAGGTAACGGGGTCGGTAAAGATTGCAATGCCCTCGGCGGATTGTTCCAGCAGATCGTCATGGACCTAAAGGTAAAGAACAACACGCACGAACGATGATGATTATAATAATAATAATATTCGTTGTTAAAAAGTCCGTTGTCGATACGACCGACACGGTACGTGTGTCCGAATTAAACGTTGTTTACCACGGGTTGACCTACAGCCGCTCTAAAAATATAATTTTCAGAAAAACAAATAAATAAAAAACCTAAGGCACAAATATTGTGTGCACATGGCATATACGTTTTATTTTGCTCACGTACCTACACTAAATACACTGTTTTCATGAGAATAATATGAGTGCTATTATCATCATCACGCGTTGCCACAAAATTGGTAGTAATAAAATACAGGGGAACGATACGAGGGTTCTCGAACCCCGCGCAATGTGAAACTGCACGTTAAGTACTCGTCTGTCGTTCTCTGTGCATTACAAATTACAATGTTTTCAACTGAGTATCAGTCACTATGTACATGTTTATCTTCTCTTATATATTTTGTTTTCTCTCTTTTATCGTTATCTTGAGGTTTTTACCACTGACGAATCACTCAATGGGTAATATTAACATTACACACGTTATTCCATGGTTAATGTTCTCTATTATTTAATATTTCCCACTACAATCGTCGTTCTGTTTTTTAATTTTATCGACTCCCGAGTTGTGCCTATGTTTTTTGCGTCACGCGATTTGTATGAGTTTTATTTTTGTTTGTCGATTCTATTTTATTTATTATGATTATACCTTTTACCATTACATCGCAACATATCCATAAAACGACAAATGTTTATAAATATTAAATTCCACCCACACGTCACGCCAGTCAAATTGACTTAACAGTTAACGTTATTCAATATTGTTTCTTAATAATGAGGTTAATAACGTTTACATCGATATTAAATATGTGTTTTTCTGACGTGACGGTTTTAATGAAATTTGTCTTCCAATGATAATTTTGCCAATTTATAGGTAGGTAATATGTATACTACGTACGTATTAAACGTAACCATATTGTAAATACATACGCGCCTAAATGCCTATTAAATACTAATAAAATGAAAACCTATAAAGCTGTAAATAAGCTTAGTATCACTCGAAAGTATTGTATGAAAAATAGTTCGGATAGAATCGAGTACTTAAGAATTGATTTTGGAAATAGTGAGTTGGCAAAATAAATTACTAAATCACTAGGTACCTATTTATTTTATTCGTTGGAACTCTTTATTAAAGTTGAACTGATTTAAATATCTCGAGCAAATTCTTAACCAGTCATAATATATTATAGGTACCTATTTTTGGTTTTGAAATGATCACCATTATATTCACTAATGGAATGGTAACTATTTATTTTAGGTAGATACCTACATTAAGGAAATTTTTTTAATAATAGGTAATTTCGGAATTTCACAATAAAATACGAATTCATATTTCTCGATCACTGTTCACAAAAAAAAAAAATCAAAATTTTGAGATGTATGTTAAACTAGATTTGTTCCAAATTAAATATCAATAATCTTAAAAGTTACACAACTTTCTTATTGCGTATTAAAAATATTACAGTAACATTTGAATACAAAGGTACCTAGTTAAAATAAGTGTTACTTAGCACTTTTGGAATCAACAACCTATATCAAACTGAATTAATTAGGGTCATAGAATTTTGCGAAATTGCTACATAACTAATGAAGTAGGTGCAGTAGATATCAGCTTATGTTAATTGTTGTTTTCGATGTGTTGTACTTAATATTTTAATTTTATCTCATTAAAACGCGATTAAAATGTTAGACTTTGGTTCCTTTAGGCCATAAAAATTATATTTTTTTTGCAAACAGTCCTCGGAGGCTCGTAACAAACATTGATTTTTTTTAGATAATTATTGTATTAGATTCTGAGTGGAGGGGAGAAGCTAGTGGTTTTACAATGATGCTTAGGATGTTTTTATCATTTTCTTCTATAACACATTTTCGTACACTAAAACTTTTCCAAAAATTTCATCCAGCTACTTTAAAGATAAAAACTGGTTTTGAATGTTACTTTCGAGAGGATTTTTTTTGAAATTTTTAATAGTTTATCCAAAAAGTAGGAAAAACTAAAAAATTTAATAAAACTGGCTTCTAACCGGCATCATATTATGTTTTTTAGAAACGTGAAATGTTAACCAATTACAAAATAGTGTAAATGTAAATTGAGACTGGTAATTTTCACGTAAAATTTCTTTTCACTCAAAACTTTATAAAATTTTGATTTTAAATTAGGTACACTCAATATTCAAAAGATTTCTTACGGGGTTTTCTATCCGTAGTACCTAGAACCTCACCTATCATAATCGAGGTCGAATTTTTAAAAAATTTGGTGTAATGAATGTTTTTTTACAAACGTTTAAAATTAAAATTATGGCTCAAATAGCTGTAAATTCAACAAATTACAGATCTATTTTTGTTATTATTTCATAACTTATTTAGTTTATTGTTTTTATGAGGAAAATGTCATACAATCAAAAACAAGTTCATGGCCACAGACCATTCTATTGGGATGCCTCGGTGCTCAAACACTCCTATAGTTCATTTTATGGGGTGCTCAGCAGTGCTCAGCAACCCATGAAATAAAAAAAAAAAAAGATGAAAATTGTTACGTATTTATGATTGTTAATCGAGTAAATGTTAAAGTATTGACGTAAATGAATTTAAATTATACATGTAATAAGTAATATTGATACCACAATTTATATTTTTGAGGTTTTGCATTAATTCTGATATTAATTCATTGCTAAAGCCGTTTTCTGAGTTCAGACTAGAACGTAATATTTCGCCGTACACCATTCAAACATAATATTAGTGTTTCTGTATTGTGTGCTATTTTCTGTACAAAACCAACCATGCGATGTTTATCGGGGGGCCGACAGTTCGAGATTCCGAATACGGCTTGCGCTTTACATGCGTGGGTAAAAAACGAGGTAAAAAATATACGTACAACATGCAATATAATTAATATTATATAACTGTTAGTAATCCCAATTTCGGATGTCCATAGAAAAAAAAAAAATTATCTACAAAAAATAAAATAAAACTGTTGAATTTCCATTTTATCTGTTTTCATTATCACCATTTTACTTTCCTTAATATTTTAGTCGAGGTTTTAGTACTCACTACTCACGTAATGACTATTCTATATTGACACACTGTATTAAAACTTTTATCTCTTTTGTCATTTATGGTAACTTTATATTTAAGATATTGGGCACCCATGAAATTTACACTTTTGGCAAAATCATTTGAGGCAATTTTTAATTTAAGAGCTTTACATTTTTAAACACGGTAAAATTTATTATTTTCACGAATAATTATTTGGGTATAGATTTTTTTTTTATTTGTTAGGAAAATATGTAATGTGTGTACATATTACATACATAGTATTAGTAGTATAAGCATATGGGTTAACCGGTATTATCAAATATAATAAATTGACATTGGATCGCGTGTGAAGAGATGTCATTGATGCAATTCCAGCGGATATGGAATATTCTGTATTACTATTATTACCTATTCATAAAGTAGTGTAGGTACTGTTTAAATCTTGAAAATGTCAACAATTGACGAATTTAGAATAGAATATAGAACTCATTATTTATATTTAATTTAAAACAAGGTTAAGAAGAAGACCATGTAATTATAGGAAAATTTATTTCGTTTTTGAATTTATTTATTGTGATTTATGATAATTATTTAATATATATTATTACAGTATTGAATGTTTAATAGGTACCTAGGTATTTTCAAGTTGTTCAATCTTAAATAATTCTATTATCTTGTATAGGTACTCGTTTATTACTCATAAATTAGAATATGTAATTGAATAAGGTAATATCTAATATGAATCATTAAACATTTTATTGTGTGCTCTAGATATTAGTTGAGATATCAGTGTTAGTAGATAGCTCAGTAGATACTAGATACTATGTTGAAATAATACATTTCAAAATGGCTTTTTGATTTAAAAATATTTAATTGAATAGGTTAGGTACCTATTTATATTTAGTAAAATAATAAAATAAAACTTTATATTTTAGAAGCATGTCGTTAGTATTGAAATGTTAGTATACCTGTTAGGATTGATAATTTTTTCAATTTAGATTTCTTTATACATATTATATTCTTACCAAATTTGGTAATTTCATAATGTGTATCAGGAGAGATTTTTCAATTTTAGTTTTGATAACTTGAATGAATATTTTTGACAAATTATAGGTTTATTTTAGATTTTTAGACGGGTAAGAAAATTGGTTTTAAACAAAATTCGTTTTATTTAAATTTTGTCTAGGTACTCGGTTGATTTTGGAAACTTCAGAAAAACTACCCCCCTGTTTTCTCTGGTTATATTGCTATGCGATGTATATTATTGCGTAATTCATAATATGTATTATAATTAATAGGTATTATGTACTCAATATCGAATAATTTGATCAGACATTTAACTTAGTATAATACAATAAGGATTAATAGTTATTATCCTCCCGTCTACAATATCTTTTAATTTTATAAAGCCTATCTTTTAATCATGTTAGCATTTGTTTTCAGTTATTTTAACTATTTATAAATTAATTTATTTTAAAATTCGAAGATAAGTATAAGGTACCTCTATACCTAGAATAATATATTCTTAGAAATATAAGTTTATACATTTTAATGTTATGCATAATGTGAATATAATGGGTCTAGGACATTTCGGCGAAATGACAATTCGGCACTTGACCATTTCGGCGACATGATTGCTGTAATAATAGCATTGATTATAGATAGATATACTATCTATGTAGGTATAATCAATGATAATAGTTTGGGAATCGCTGTTCAATGTATGTTAACAATAATTATGTTTGGCTAGTGTTTTTACAATGATGTTTTTTTTTTGTTTTTTGTAAAAACTTTTGTGTGGAAATTGAGTGTAGCGACGAGTGTCAAAACACGAGCAGAAACTGTCTACTGTGAAATTTGATTTAACATTTTGTACAGTAACTCTTTACCGAAAGATAAAATCTATAGTTTCATTATACCTAATATGTAATAATATACGTAGGTTCCTGCGGCGCTAAAATATCCCCACGGCGAATGTCCTAGATCCATGTTAAAGCGTGTAATTTTAGGTAAAACTATGGAATTTCGTCGAAATGAACTAACGGTTATAGAAAAAAAAGTTGTCTCACGATTTTCGAGATTTTTTTATGATATTTATGATTATCAAGCACAGCTTGATCAGTGTCATAATAGTGCGAAGTGACGGTGTTAACGGAGCGTAGCGATGAGTGCCAAAACATGAGCAGAAACTGTATATTGTGAAGTATAATTTATAATTTTGTACAGTAACTCTTTACGTAAAGATAAAGTCTTTAGTTTCATCGTAATAAATAATAATAATATAATATCTGCGGTGCCGAAATATCCCGGCATCGAAATCACCCCGCGCCAATATGTCCTAGACCGCATCTATTTACTTGTCTTATTTTTATTTACAAATTAAAAGCTACGTCCATAGACTTTTGACGATTATTATAATATTCTAAAATATAGACTTCAACGGAGATTTTATCAAATATTATATAAAAATTCGACAATGAAATAAGTTTTTCAATTTTTAACCTCTTTTAACCTTTTTAGGGGATGAATTTTGAGAAATACTTTCTTAGGGATTTTCTATATCATAAAACGAAACTATTGACTTAAATAATTCATACTCATAGCGTTATCGATTCCTGCTATGTGATTTTTCCTTTTCAATCCTTCTAATCTCTTTAGGGTTTGAATTTTGGAAAATCCTTTGTTAGTGGGCCTCTGCATCATGAAACGAAACTACTGACCAAATTACAACCTCATACCTAGAACGGTTCCGATGCTCGGCGATGACAAATCAGGACATGTTATTATTTTATTTATGTATATATATATATAGATTATATACATTTATCAAACTATGCAGTAAATTGTTTCGACAGATCACATGCTAGACCAATGCCGATATTTTATAAATTTGTTATTCTATTGATTGTTATTAAATTTTGTTCATCATATTACTATCATAATTATTTTTTACAGCTTCGTTATACATTATACATAAATAGATTCATAAATATCAGCGAGTATAATGTGCAATTCAAAAAGATTCTGCAATATTGTAATGAACTGCATCAATTAATAATAGCCGATATGTTGATTTAATATTTTGTATACGAGGCAGTCTGACATGACCTAAGACGTACTAGATAAAATTAGCCATCATTCAGTGTCTTTTCTACTCCTATTATGATATTATGTAGTTTGTATACTGTTCAACTCTAACTGTTTCTCTCGCCAGTGCAAAATGGTCAGTAACCATAAATGGTCAACAGACCGGTTTTTGCTTGTGTTTGAAGTATAGTAGGTATAATATACTGCAAAATACATTATACTATCTGATAGAACTATGTATAAAAAATGTTATTTTAGTTTCAGAATCTTTACCGTTTTGATATTTTATGTACTTCATTATTTTATCGCTAATTTTATCGTAATTCTAAAAATGATTGTGTTAGAAACATGAATACATATTCTGATTACTTACAACTGTGTGTAGATTTTTATTTAAAATTTTAACAAAATTATTTGATCACTGTTCACCTAATTATTGGAAATAGGTATTTCGTTTTAATCTTCTAATTTTATTTTAATTTTAAAATTCATCATATCATTTTTTGTCTATATTCATAAATTCAAAAAGATTGGTTTTATGAATTATTTGTTATAGCCTACTGGTTTTAGTTTGAAGGTAAAATTTCGAGCAAATTTACTATTTATTATTTAACATTAAATAACGATTTTTTTTCAATCATAATCTTGTAAAAATTAAAATAAATAATAATTATGCTTAGGATTTGCTCAATATGCTAATCATGTTAGTAAAATCAATTTTACCAAAATTATTTTAATTATGTTTGAAGTTTCCAAACAATTTTTTATTTGTATTTAAATTAGTGTCTATTACAGCTCAAATTTTACAAAAAACAAATAATTTCTGGGTGAATTTATTTTTGTTATCTACTATAATATGTATCTTATAAAATAAGTTTATACAATTTGAAATTTCGGATTTTCAGATCTTCAAATCGAATAAAAGCTTTACTCATTATGTGCGTCTATATATTTATATTTTTATAAAAATTAATTTCATTTAATGTTCTTAAAGTGCTAACAACACTTAAATAATTTTCACGAAGATTGAAGTCGACTGATTATAATTCTGTTAATATACTGTTTTTTTTTTGTGTTTAATGCGGCGCTACAAGAGGACACTACAAGGAACTAATTCTACAGAGTCTTCTTTCCCCTCAATTATGCTACTAAAAATGTCACAAATATACAATATTACATAAATATCTCCCGATTTTCAATAAAATTGTCATACTAAATTAATAACTGGCAATTTCAATGTTTAAAACTTATAAATGTTTTGTTTTTATTGCATACACTTTGTAATCTTAATTATTTAAAATTTAAAATTTTTATACTAGATAGCACGTTTAGTTGTTACTATAGCTACGTATACAATTTTATAAAATCATTTACCTTAAACGTTCGAGTAATTTATCATTTTAATTATTTAATTATGGCAAAATGGATTATTTAACTATTTTGTTCTAATTTTAGATTCTGAATGAAGTGAAGAAGCTAGTGTTTTTACAATGATGTTTATTTTATTTTTTTTCTGTGTACAACTTTTCGTATAGAAATACTTGTCCAAAAGTTTCGATCAATAACTTTTAGAAACCGGATTTGCCCTTAGATTGTACTTTAGAGAGGTCATTTTTTTAATTCTCAATTCTTCAATTTTTTTTTTGGAAAAAACTACCCAAAATTTGACAAA
>JAIPRM010001110.1:23802-40427 GCA_025469315.1 Stegophylla sp. TES_Ste_2020 | reverse complement strand
ATTATTGTTTTGGTTATAAAATATTGTGTGTGTGTGTGGTTTTTTTTTTTTTTTTTTTTTTTTTGTGAATGTGACCTCGTTTCCGGTTAGCGTGGAAATAGTCCAAAAACGTCCCTTTTCAGATAAAACGTGTATGGCCTTCTCGGTACAAAGACAAATTTCTCTCTCTTATTACCGAAAAGTGGAACATTATTTAATAAGTGGTTTTTTTTTTTGTTTTTTTTATAATAATGTATATTTTATAAGCCAATTTCGCAAACATATTACATTTTCACTGTTCTTGGAGCTCGGTGGGATTTCGCGTTCAATCAAAAACTAAACCGATAATCAATTTTCATTACACTCAGCCGCAGTTTCGCGAATGTAACAATATTAACTCGATTGCTTACAGCCGATTTAAAATGACGTCAAACGACACATTCTACGTACGAACGGTCTAAACCAGTGGTTCCAAAAGTTTTTTTTTTTTTTTATGACCAATTTTGGTCATTTTTTTCATTTTTGGCGACCCACGACAATGACCGAATGTCTATTTTTTTTTCTGCTTTTTTGCTTGTTGAACGACGAAAATAAATACAATTCTGAATAAAAAAAAAATGAATTTTATATTTAAATTGTTTGTCGAATAATACGTATAACTGTGAAATAACTAAAATTATTCATTTATTTATTACGCAAAAAGTGTAATAAATACTAAAATCATGTAAGCATATACGTTTAAATAAATATTACCAAAAAAAAAGAAAAAAGAAGAAATTGTACTTTTAAAAAGTCGCACCATGGGGATTCTTCGTTAAGAAAAAAAACCAAAAAGAAAATTTCTTCCACAAAAATAGTTATCATATTACTGTGTAAAGTCTATATTTAAATTTCCATAAAGTTATAATTGCATTTTTGTCTAATTTTAAGGCAGTTTTTCTCAAATTTTGAAAATCTATTGAGAATTTTGAATAATAACCACCCTTAAGTACCATCTAGAGGAAAATTCTGATTTAAAAAGTTGCTGATCGATACTTTTGGGAAAATATTTCTATGCAAAAAAGTGTTTATTGGAAAAAAAAATATCATTGTAAAAAAATAGCTTCTTCGCTTCGCTCAGAAACTAAAATTTAACGCGACTCACTAAAAATTTTATCGTGACCCACTTTTGGGTCGCAACCCACAGTTTGGGAACCACTGGTCTAAACACTAATGTCTATGTGTTAAACAACCAGCACCACTACCAATTGAGACGTCTAGTTTCAAAACCAGCTATATGGAATTTTCGAAATTTTTCAGAAACAACAAAAAACGAAAATAACGCGAAATACTTGATCTATTATTATTTTATAATAAATATGAAATCAAAGCTTTGAATGGTACACATAATAGGTATTGTATGTGAAAATACATTTTGTAAAAATATTATTACAAGTGTTAAATAGACTTATAGTTTTGAAATGGCTGTGAAATACTTTGTTGTGAATTTAAGCATAATATGGCTGTTTTTGAAACCAACAATTTAATTTATTTATTTTTTCACTTATGGCTGGTTTTGAAATCGATTTTATGAGATTTTGAAACAAACACTGGAAAATTTAACAAATACAAAACATTTTGAATTTTACATATAATATATAATTATTACCTATAATAGCAAAAAAATAATAACCAAATAGAACTTGATTTATAGTTAATACTTAATTTCATTAAAACCGAAAAAAAATGAGTACTATTACCAGAGCAGATAAAAACTATATTATATTCGTCAAACAAGTAGTTTGCTTTTAGTTTTTCATTAAAAGCCCTTCAACGTCTCTACGGACAAACAATTTTTATTTCACTTTATATTTACATAAATTACATTCAGATTATTAGCCAGTCAATTCGGTGTGGGGGGGGAGGCGGTTTGAACCCCCGTAACCGAGCACCTCCTCACGCCCATTCCATTTTATTTGTTCCGAGAAAAAGGTGGTGGCGGAGGATTGTTCGTCGTCGTCGGGCTATGTGAACTGCGAAACATCTGCAAACGCAACTGGACACCTCACGGACTTCCGGGGGGGGGGGTAAATTGATCAGAGAATATTGAATTACATTGCATCGTTAAACACTGTACACGGTGTTTCGCGCGAGAGTAAACACGGACGAGTAATATTCAGTGGCGGCGGTTAAGTCAATCGATCATTCGCGACGAGGGTACCCGGGCGTCCTGTGCACAATCGATAAAATATCGATGGGGGACGTGTTTTATTATTTTTTTTTTTTTTTAAGAAAATTTCGCGCACCCGGACGTCATACCGTTGAAACAGAATATAATAGTGGCAAGTCGATTTGTAGGGCGTGGTTTTTATTCGATATAAACTTGAATGATAACCGCTGTGACGGTGATAAAATTTCTGAAATTTGATTTTTGAGAAATTTCCCGGGGGGAAACTTCCAGAGATTTCAAGTGATTTCTGAAATATAAAAATCATTTATTATTATTATTATTATTATTATTATTATTGATGTGGCTTGGAGTTATCTGTTGATATTGAACATTGGATAGATTTAAATTAAAATTATTTCTTATTAGTTTGATTCAATTATTATTATTCACAATCTTTATGAACTTAATTTCAAAACTCAATGTAACACATATTCATTATATTATATATATTTTAACAAACCACAAAATTAAAAAAAAACAATTTAACGATTGATTTTTATTATGAAACATTTTCATGAAAATTCCGAATAGAAATTTCCCATTTTTAAAATCGTAATGTGCTTGAATGCCGATAAAATAATGACCACTCTGATTAAACGTTTGTCGTGATGCCCAGGGGAGGGGAGTGGGTATATAGCATATAAACTATTTTTCCACATATCTGTGATACGGAGCACTTAGTGCTTTATGGTAGTTTTACATTTTTGTAAGCAATAAAATAAATAACTCATTGTGTTGTTCAAAAGACGATTCCAGCGAAATTCAACGGACGATTGCGTTCCTATAGTTTGGTCTTGTAGAAAACTTAAAACCTTATGATAAATCATTTGGGGAAAAAAAAATCACTAATAGCCAAAATAATAGATTTTTTTTGAATTTCAAACCAAAATAAAATTATATTATTATAACAATTCATAATGAACGCGCAGGTGTAAATTTAAAAAATAACTCCAATTATCTATTATGATTTCATATTTTATTTTTACCGAGTTAATAAGATTTCGAGTTGAATATGGAACTTTCGAAATATTGGAATAACTTAATTAATATTAATAAATAAATACAATTTTTTTGACTAAAAAAAAAATCTCTTCTCGTAATATTATTCTCTATTGATTTTCGAAATTCCGTTCAAATTTCCACCTGAGTATTAAATAACGTTTCGAATCACTAACGAACATGGAGTTTTTCGAAATTACTATAAAGATTATTATCGTACGAAACGTAAACATCCTCAAAAACGGTCTAATTGCAGTCCGTAGTCTCACGCGACATTCTGTTTTAACGAGAGATTTCACGTTACGCACTTAATATTATAATAGCATTTGATGGCGACATTTAACCCGTTTAATTATTCTTAATTTTTATATTAAACAGTCATTTGAATTCTAAGAAAAAAAAAAAAAAATAAAAAAATGCTCTTAATAGGTGTATGAAGTAATTTTTGCACAGTAATCTGCTGCGCATAATCTCACTTAATTATCTGTCGAATATTTAAGTGTATTAGTTTAAAATCGATTCGAGAAAATCATTAATAATTACGTTTTTTTAAATATAGCATTTACCTCTGAATTGTTATTACTAAAACAAGTAAAATTCAGACTATTCCTATGCCGTTCGTTTTATTAAATAATAATTAAATTCCTGTTTACACTGCATTGAATTCATATAATATAACATTTTTGATAAAAATACATAAAAACAATTTTTTTTTTTTTTTTTAGATTCTGAACAAAGTGTTTTTACAATGATGTTTATTTTATTTTTTTCATTTTTTTTTCTTCTTTTATTTAATTTTTTAATTCATTTATTTTTCTGTGTACAACTTTTCGTATAGAAATACTTGTCCAAAAGATTCGATCAATAAATTTTTGAAACCGGATTTGCCTCTAGATTGTACTTTAGAGATGTCATTTTTTGAATTTCTCAATTCTTCAATTTTTTTTTGGAAAAAACTACCCAAAATTTGACAAAAACGACTCGAAAACCAAAATTTTTTGATCCGAATTTTATAAAAATTTAAACATAGATAGAAAATCCTATAAAAAAGATTTTGGCGCAGGAAAATTTTGAAAATGTGAAAAAAAATTTTGGACATTTTTTTATTTTCTTTTATTATTAACTTCCTTCGTTCAGAATCGTTTTACTGAAGAAATAATTTATGGTTTCTTTAAAATTTAATACGCCCGTCAAGAGAGAGAATACCACCCGTCGTGCTAAGTACATCCATCGTGCGAAGTATGTCCGGCTTTTTTAGTTTTTAGCCACCTAAAAATGGGTTTCATATAGTTACTTGCAAGAATTTTATTTTTTGTTTGAATTAATAAAGTAGGTATATAGGTTATATATATTATATTGAATCTATATATATATATATATATATGTATGTAAAAGCAATTGTGTAAATCTATATATATATATATATATATATGATTTATTTAATTTTATGATTCCCAACTGGTAGTATGTGGACTTTTCTCGGATGATCCGTAGTGCCAAATAATATGTTCTTTTTATTTTCAAACATTTTTGAATTTTAAAAATGCTTTTGCCTCAAAATTGAAAGAATTAACAAGTGTAGCAAACACAATTTTTATCCATTGACGATTCTATGTACGTATGTAACGTTTTGAATATAGACAAGAAAGCCGGACATACTTCGCACCATGGATATTCTTCACTCTTCGGGTCAGTCCAAAAAAATAACCTTTTTTTTCTTGTTGAACTATATATATTTTTATTGGGTTGAAAATTTTTCCAAATTTCAAGGGTGTCTGGACCCGTGCCCCCCTCCCCCAGTTACGACCTTGATGGTAGGCCGTGACTATAAGTCAGATACTGCACTAATTTACATGATATTTATAAAGTAATTTGATTTCTAATCACGCCCAAGGTACGCTCGTGCAATTGTCGTCGCATTACGAGCAGTTCGCGGGCATGGTGTATGTCAGGAAGGCGGTTAGAGATCACATGGTGCTGACGTTCTGCTCGCCCAACTCGCAGCTGTACAGCCTGGTCGTGGCCCGGGACAAGGATATGGACCCGAAGGATTTGAAGAGCATCTCCGATCACATGAAGCGAGTGAAGCTGGAGGTCACGCAGTACAAGAACACGTGTCGGAGCTCGTCGTCCGCGGCACGCGCCGCCAAGTGGCTGCAGGTGGCAGTGCTGTGTTTCACGTTCGCACACTTTTTCCGCGTCGGCAAATGAGGACAACAAGACAATAAAAACCACTACGCACATACATACATAATAAAACATGACCACGGTGTACGTGTTTCCCATTCCTCCACTCTTCGGGGAAACGCAGATAGGGGAAAAAAACCCGAACATTTTGCGCAAAAACGGTCATACTTAAAACCTACCCCCTTCCCCAAAATTGTTTTCACCGGACGGTGGCTCTAGGATATTAAACACACTGCCACACTTTGAACTACTTCGCCACTCAATGAAACATGTGCAATAGACCCATAGACCTTCTACTTATTATTACTCACTACTTAGTATCAATAATTAAGTCTATGGCGACACCCATAGACCTTATATTCTATACTAAGTAAATTACTACTTACTTATTGTATCTTAAGGTCTATGGTGATACCGCATTTTATACCTAACGATCAATTCCGTTCGACATGTACTTTTGCTTAACTCTTCAGATCTCTCTAGTCACTATATAGTCTAGTGTATAATTTATAGTGATTTTTTTTTTGGCTTAATGCATTTCAACTTTAAATCTCTAAATTATATACAATTTCACATATACTTAAGATAATATACAAACGAAAATCGATTAACGTTCCGCTAGACGACTATAATAATTTAACAGTAGCAAGTACGTTATGATTGCATTATGTTGGGTGACATTTTCTCTCCCTTTCCCCTATAAATTTGTTCTCCTAAATGAAAATTGTACTATTCAAATAATACGATTAATATTATAATAAACATGTAAATTAAAGGAATATTTTTTTTATGTTTTATGTAAATTTTGTTAGAGTGGAGAATTTACGATAAGTAATTAACATATTTTATTTTGTAATAATCTACACTATGTACAACGCTGTAACCACATTTGCGGTTACAACCTTTTTGGCGACACTTGCGGTCACTCAGTTTTTATCAAGGTACTACCTTATTTCTATGTACTAAAATAAACTAAAACTTTCTTTCACACTTTAACAGGTTTAGCACTGGCAGTAAATATTAATACAATATTGACTGACGTGTTTAAAAGTTTTTTTTTTTTGTTTTTCGAGAACCACTTTAAAATTTTTAATTTATCATATACACAATCGAACATTTTATATTTTAATAAAATCACAATTTATCAGAATATATCACAAAGAAAAATACTTTTTAAACCACTTACAGCTGTTAATTTATCACGCACTAAATTATTATTTCTATTTTAGCTCATTTAATTAATTATTTACAATTTATAAAGACACGTGAAAAATATGTTCTTTTACAAGTTTAGATAATCTAGTGTACGCTCTTGTGGTTTATTTGGAAGTAATGCAAAAATTAATGGTAGTTTAGTTACACATTAGTTTCACTAGATGTACTTCCCCAATATAACTCCATGTTTTGAGAGTTTCTTTTTTGGAATAGTTCACTACAACTTATTAAAAATAAGGTAACATGGAAAACGATTGACCGCGCAAGTGTCACCAAAAAGGATATGACTGCAAATGTGCCCACACCGTGCATCTTTATTATACATTATAAAATAACTGTAAATATGTAATGATTTTTTCACACAATTGTTTTATACTTTATCACTATGGCTCCTCATATTATTAAAATTATATACATACAATAATAAAGCACAAAAATTATATTTTACTATGTACATTTACTGAAACTTAACTTATTGTATTATGGATACGTATTTATTTGGATTAATAAAATAAAAGATTTATATTACGGTTTATGTATTCATTTTACATGAAACGTGGCCACAGTCATTATCGCATATAATTTAGTAATTAATAATAATTATAATAATCATAGGTATATGCTCTAAGGTGTCTTGTATTACTTATTGCTACTTTATAATAGTTGAATATTACTATAATACATATGACACGGAAGATTTTGTAAGTTGTATGATATGGTAAAAAAAAAAAAAAAGAAATAGAGATTTATACGAAAATAAAAAAATACATCAAGTTTAGAACGATATCATTCGAGATTAATCTTTGTAGTGTCTCACGAGGGGTGGTAGCACGATGATTATTAGGTAGACGATCAGCGTCCAGATGGGCATGAAAACGTAGTAAATGGGCAACTGCGGGCTCTGGTTTTCCAGTTTGTAGCACAGCGTCAGCTGGGCGATGATTTTCATCAGGCAGATGACGAATATTATGCACCTCCGACTGCCGCAGAACACCGGCATTTCGGCCATGGCTTGACAAGAGTTGCTGTGCACGCACGAGCATATTATGAACAGCGCGGTGAGTGCGTCGTCCAGCCAAATCGGCATGAATATCAGGTACCAGCTCTGTTTCTGTTTGGTCTGGAGCTGTATGGTGAGCAACACCAGGAATATCACCATCGAGGCCCACGTGGTCAGGGCTCGCTGAGTGAGAGCCATTCTGAAAAAACAAAAACAAAAAAAGACAACACCGACATTATTCACGTGCCAAGGGCGGATACAGAAGTATTCTAAACGGGAGAGGCAATTCATTGGTTATTACTTTATAAGCTAAAAAAAAAAAAAGTCATCATCTATGTAAAAAAAAAATCATTTTCTGGGTAAGCAAGAATTGTAAATGACATCGTTATATTATATTTCTATAAAAATAACAAATTAATCTTTATACAATTTTATAAATAAATACTTACTAAAAACTAAAAAAAAATCAAAAATACCGTATTTAACCAACTATAATACAAATAAAATATTTTAAAATATAAAATCTTTTTTCCTATTAGTGTTTGCAAAAATATTTTGTGATTATTTCATCTATGTCAACATATTGATCTTGGTGACAATGAATAATCGTTAATCCAGAGAGCCCCTTTCTTGTAACAATATATTTAATCACAGTCAAGTTTTTATTCTTTAAGAGATGAAAAACTTCTTTCTGCCGAAGTTCTACTTCGCGATAAAACCACTGTAGTATAATATCCATAGATTTAAATATATACTATATTGTATATTAATTAATCTACGATATAGTCTCTAGCTCATCGAGTAGTTAATTTAACATAGATTGCAAAATTCCCACTCCCTGTGAACCAAAGTGAGTTGATATAAATGTGGTAAAATAGATAAATTAGTTTACTGATGTTATCGTAAAAACTGCGACTGTTAAACCGTTTCGACCCAACAGCGAAAAAAACACAGTACTTAGGTAATAGTAGAGATGTTAAATTTCAGAAATTTAATTTTTGAAAAATTTCTTAAAGGACATTTCTGAAATGTGTATAAAATAATACTCAATATAACATAGTTATTCATATAAATATTATTTATATATTTTTTTGAACAAATTATACGATTAATAAAAAAGCTTATTACTTTACAATTTATATATTATATTTATACAAAATAACTATATACTTATGTACTCTTATTCTCATATGTCTTATTAAAACAACATTTACGTAAACAAAAACTGTTATTCAAATGGTTTTACTAAAAAATTTCTCTGGGAAATTTCCAAAGAGCAGAAATTTCTAAAATGAAAATTTCTAAATTGAAATTTCCCACTTACATCACTAGGTAATAGTAATATAGTAATATATATATATATACATATAGGAGAATATGAGAGCATACTTTTGACAAACATGAAAAAAATTACAAACAGAATATTTGATATCTTTTTTGCGAACGGAAGGAGCAATTGCCCCTCACCTGTATCCGCCATTGTTACGTGCTATTTAATTGAATTGTCTTTTGAGAAAATCCGACGCACGAGTCGAATGCAATTTATATAAGATTTCAGTTCGACAAAAAAAAATAATTCACACAAAACGAAACGTAGGTGTGGATAAATAACAATAAAACCACGGTCAAGTTACAAAAATATCATAAAATACAAAATGTAACACTTTTAGTTTTTAATTCGGTATATCCGAGTTGGTTCCGAATGATGGAACCCGTTTCACCCAAATTTGACCTTTCCGTTTCACCCAACGAATTTTTTTCCGAAAAAAAATATAGTTGCAATGATTGTATTAAGTATACTAGAAGTTTCGCTTCTACGTTATTCTAGAAAATCAGAAACATATTTTTGCGTTTCATGTCCCGAAATGTCCCCATATTGTACAGCAAGTAGATTATCAAGCAATATTCACAAAACTTAATAATATTTGTGAGTCTTACTTTTAATATTAAATTTTCCTTGAGTATACATTTTTATACTATTTGCCAATATATTTTTTTAAGTGATTTCCTCTGAGTAAGCCAGGATTAAATATTTTTTATCCATCTATATCTATTCATAAATTTACACGTTTTATTGAATACTTTCTACGTCTCAAACTAAACGATTAAAAAGTCAATTATTTAAAAATCCATACTTTAGAGTTTACAGACCAATTAACAAATTTAAAAAGAAGAATATTTTTGATACCATTTTTATAAATTGCATTATTGCTTGACAGACAACTAAAATGATTTTTTGAATTCAAAACCTTGTAACATCTTTGTCAGGTGATATTTTACAAAAATTATATGATATTTGCTCCAAAACATTGTTTTCTTTCATTTTAGCAGTAGGTGTTTAAACTCTTAAATTAACCTAAACGCTACAACTGATGGTTTGCGTAGCATATAATTTACAATATTATTCGACAGACGGATGGCGGTAATAAATGCGGGTGTGGCATCCTTTTCAGAGGTCACTAAGCATCTGTGAATTAAATTTTTTCACCCTAATAATCGTGATACCTAAAAAGGCTTAAAATATTGCCTAATACAGAATTGACGGTGTTTTAAGTTTTTCTTTTTTTAAACACTTCTTGGTTTAGAAAATATTTGACAAAAACGCCATGATATTGTCAAGAAAATATTTAGACAAACGGAAAAAGCAAATTATTCGAAGGAATCACATAAATCATAATATTATCATCATTTTACGTCAAAATTTACTTATATTATTGAAATGAAATTAATTTTCTGGCTGGCTCATCGATCATTATTACTATAAGTAATAAATCGACTGCAAATTAGCAACACATAAAAATTTATTAAAGTAACAACTATTTACGAGTAGACAATTCACTGTATTTTAACTGTGAATTCCGGATTCGTTTAATTCACCAATGATAACATTACCATTTTGTATTGAACAATGTGATATTTCTATAACAGTTTTTTATATGAAACATTCACTAAATTAACGAGCATCAGTACTATAAAATCGTAAGTATCAGAAATAAACGTAAGACGTGGCATGTGAAAAATATAAAAATAATTTAAATATAATGTATTAAATAAGCTCAAAATAAAAACGACAACGTTATGGCTTTTTTATTATTTTGATAAATCATTAAGAAATAGATTAAAAAACACAATTCATTAATAATTTGTACTGCCTAATAAACCCTCACCAGGTGCAGAGATGTAATACATATAGACAAGAAGTTAACTAACCTTATAATATTTTGTGGTTTAAGTACCTAACTATAAGATCACATTATTTACCCATTAAATTTCATTGAGTTTGAATTTGTTCCATTAAATTAAAATAAAATCTGAATTTGTTAATAAATTCAACAATCAATACTTTATTAGTAATATATTATGTTATAAAGTAATGCCAAATAAATAGTTTCATTTATTTGAGACACAATAAATATTATAATTCACCAACTGTTTTGAACGCAAATTCATTCACCAACACTTAATAATCGTAAAATAATGTTTCGTACGATCATAACCTAAGTACCTAGGTACCTTTCGACATAGGTTATTACCTATGTCATAACATTCTTAACAATAAAATTCCAGAATTATTAAATCGTTGACAAAAACTATGTGGAAGAAACCCATATAATACGATAGAATATAAAATCTTCAATTTACTTATAGATTGGTTTTATAATATTATATAAAAGGTACCTAGTGGGGTGTAAACGTAAAAAACGAAGTCGGGACTGAATAAAAACATTTACGAGTATTTATTTTTAATATAAAAAGTACAAAATTACAGTGAAAAAAGGACACTTAAATATTTTCTCATGCGATTATAAGCATAATAATATTATAATATAATATAAATACGACTGACAAACTGGCACGATGCCAACAACTGCGCCTATTGTAATGGGCACTTGTAGTTTAAACCGTCCTTGCAGCAGTATTCTTTGCCAGTGGACAAAAGCGTGTTGGTCCAAGAATCGTTGCAATTCTTCACGAATAGATGAGCCTAAAAAACGAAGAGTGTTTGAACTCGAGATTCTTGCGACGTATCGCATCATATCGATCGCGTTGGGATCGCACTCTTTATATTCTAACTCACTCGTTCCTTATATACATCACGGTTGACCGAACCGCAAATTATCGCCGGGCTGTTCGGCAAATGTTTAGCGATCTGTGCAGGAATAGTGAACATAGAAGAAAAAAAAAATAACATATGCATCAAATTATACGAGAAATCACCTAATTATCATTAGCAAAAAGTTTATACTATTATCAGAGCTCGTAAGTCACATGCGCTTATAAACGCAAATATGTGTATGCGATTATGCTTCAAAAAAACAAAAAAAAAAAAAAATATACAGCTAAAAACTTTGAAGTATGCCAGTGAAAAGTCAAGCAGACTTGACTTTTAATACATCTATATGCGCGACACGGTGTAAATCTGGTGAGCTGTAAACCTTAAAAATTTTGTTTTTACTTTAAACTACTTTTATGTGTTAAAGATACTAGTTATTAAAGAATACGATTTTTTCGAATAGTTTTATTTTTCCACTAAGAATTTATTGAAAACATTCACATATAAATTTAATAAGTTCATTCGAATTAAATTAAAACGTTACACTTCAAATCAAAAAGTGCAAAATTTGGTAATAAAGAAAAATGCAAATTATGCCCACGCCCAAGGTTTATGCAAAACTAAATTTCACATATTGAATCTTTCAGTTCAACGGATTTTTATATCGTCTATTATAATATAGCAACGGTTCCCGATATCACGGACCCCTAGCCAAAATAAAACTATGAACTATAGAAGTTTCCCGCTTAATTTACTTTTCAATATGTATTATAATTTCCATTAATTCGTTCGTGTTTTACAAAAAATTTGAACTCAAATTTACCCAATAAATAAAGATTCAAACAAAACACATTTTTATATAACTCCTGTAATATTGACCTAAGTCACCACCACCCGAGGATCTGCGAAAGACCACTTTTTGTGAAACACTGAACTAGGTTGTACAGCATAAAATACGACTTTGCAAGATCGACGTGAGTATAAGCGCATTAACTCACGAGCCATGTGATGAACGCATCACATATTATACTCACAATTTCTAGACACTTGTTGGTACAAGTCTTGATGCCCAGCGCGTTGCACGTGGCCGGTTCATCCTGCTCGTACATGAGCGCGGCGTATCCGGTGGGTTGTTTGCTGCTGCTGCCCTTTGATATTTGACTGCTGAGGAACACGCCACACGTGCAAGGCGTTTTCGCGCTGGACGCCGCCGACTGTTTGTTGTTGCCGAGCAACGGCTGCGAGGGTTGCGCTGCCGCTGGTGACTGCGCGTGATTATTATTGTTGTTTATTAGCATTTCGTTGTGCTTTTGGGCGGGTGTCAACGCCGAAGCCAATCCTCTGACTTGCGCGGCGCCGTCCAATTTGTCAGCCAAGCTAATATAGTCGCAAAAACGCCGCAATCAATCGGAAAATAACAAAATTAGAGTATTTAGAATGTAATCAAAATACAACGGATTACGCATAAAACGAACGGACGGCGAATCCGAAGTACATAAATATTACGATGCAGCAAAACCTCAAAATAACGGACACGCGTTGGGAATGAAAATTTATCCGCCGCCATTCAAAAGTGTCAGCTTTTGAGAGTTCCAGACATATGAGCATATGCGCCTATTGGAATTTTAAAATACGCATGTTTCCGAGTGTCCGTTAATAGAAGTTCCAATGTATACATAATATAAATACATACATGTATTAGGTAGGTTAGATATTTATTAGGTATACAATTATATTGTAGATTGGCCAGCTGCTCACTTAAATTCAAGTCTGCTTAATCTAAGTTTGTCATTTAATATAGTATAAGCAAGGTCGTCATTGACATCATTAGAGGTATTGAAGGTTTGCTATAGAAGCCTTAATTTTTTAATGATACATATAACTTGCTATCTAGTGAAATATAGTACTTATTAAAAAAAAAAGTAATAATAATAAATAAAATACTATTATTATAATTTTATTGAAAACGCTAAAATATTATTTGATTACCTACTAATACAAAAAATGGCTGATTAGTACATAATCAAATACGTATTTTAAATAAATGTTACCATACAAATATAAATGTATTTAACGTTCAGCGTTAAATAAATAATAATAAAAGCGTCAAAAATCAAAGTTTTGTGTTATCTAAGATTGAAAAAAAAATTATATATCATGTATCATTGACCATAGTTCAACAATTATTTCTCTTTCGTCATAGTTGAAAACTAAAATCTCTATTAAAATATTACAACCTTAAATTAATAAATACTATTATTTTTGGCAAATTTTAAAAATCAACATTTTTACGAATCTTCGACGTGTAACCAGTTTTTTTTAACCTTTACACTAGAGCGTATAATACACGGGGACAAAATTGCTATATTTTATTGAAGATTAAAAAAATATTTTGAATGATTCAAAATTTGATTAGCCAGACTTTAATTTTAAGACCTTATTATATAAAAAGTGAAAATGACGCCGTCAGTCAAATTAAGTGTCTTCGCCAAAAGGATAAAATGATTTACTTATTAACTGTAAGTATTACTTACCACAGTGAAATCGATCCGAGCACGACGATTGCGAAAAACAAAGCCATTGTCTTGTGTACAGTAGGCCCGACTACAGTATAATAATTATTCTACTCGGCGAACTTAAAGCACGAGTTCTACGAGAATGCTCTTGTCGTCATTCGTACTTCTGTATTTATAAACGCACTAACAACAATACTTCCTCAAATTTATGTTTTGTAAACACTGTGTTTATACAACATTTAAACAAACGAAAATACGGCGAGGGACGTGTATAGTTCGCGAAATGAGAAACAATACGGTTCAGGAACTCGTTGGTTGAGCCCGTTTTGTAAACACTAATACACAAGTAATGACCGAAAAAATTCTGTGGTAAAATAACAATTTTGAGGACAGTTTACAGTACATAATATTATATGTCTACCGTACACTTTAAATAATAAAACAATAATGACACGTATTTTGACTTAACTTAATTCTCCAAGCATGGTACATTAAATTATTAACAAAATACCGTATTAATATGAGCGTAATCACTCAAAATTTCAATTTAAACATGGAATTTTTCGTACTTTATTAGTAAAAAAATTAAGTTACACGTACCTACGGTTTTAAACCCATATGTAAACATTTATTGTATAAATTATTTAAATACATGTTGAGTAATACGAAAATAGTCTGTTTTCAATCAATCACATGATATTTTACAAATATATATTGCACCTAGGTACATAATTATATACATATTATATTATCTATTATCAAGAATTTCTATACCATTTCTTGGTCTCCTATTTTGTGTAGGTAGTATTGTTATTAAGCCCAGGCGCGGATTTAGAGGCGGGCTATGGGTGCTCGAGCACCCCCTATCACAAAATTATATAAAATTATTAATTGACTGAAAAATATGAATTTTTTTTAACGCTTTCCACACTTGCGTGAAATTGAAATACAATAAAATGTAGATAAATAAATGTATTATAAAAAAGCTGGACATATTTCTCACCATTGGCTTTGTTCGATCCTTGGGTGGAATTTGTAGGCATGTTTAATTTTAAAGAAACGATAGATAATTTTAAACTTAAAAGGCATTTTTGTCAACGTTTGAGTAGTTTTTCCAAAATTTTGAAAAATTCTAATTTATAAATTTGCTGGTCGAAACTTATGGACAAGAATTTCTATACAAAAAAATAAAATAAACATCATTGTTAAAACACTAGCTTCTTCACCCCACTCGGAATGTAAAACGTAAAATAAACTGAGTCGATCATTAGTAAATTAAACAAATGAAGTGGATAATGTATTAAATGATTTTTTGTAATAGATGAATAAATATATAATTATTATAAATAAAGAATTATATTAAGGTGTAATTAGTAGTTAGCTGCTATTAGTATTTAGGTAGTTCTATTGATCGAGCCCCTCTTATTTATGATTTCTGGATCCGCGCCTGATTAAGCTTGCCAAATAATTATTTTGTTTCTCATGTGTTTTGAGCCCATTAAAATGTCGTAGTAATTTAGCTCTATCATTTTCATTTATCACTTTAAAACACTTTAAACGCGAACGCTTGCAGTCTTTTCCCATTTCGTGCGAACTTAATCTAATTTTCTTAACTACATCAGATAATCGTCCAGTTCTTTTTCTTTTTCTGGGCTTCACAATTAAACCATCTTCAGTATGATCTGAAGATATTGACATCATAAATAATTATTAACAGTAAAACACCAACTTAATAACAAACGATAAAAAAAAAAAGCCGGACATACTTCGCACGATGGGTGTACTTCGCACGACGGGTGGTATTCTCTTGACGGGAGTATTAAATTTTAAAGAAATGATAAATCATTTCTTCAGTAAAACGATTCTGAACGAAGGAAGTTAATAATATAAATATAAAATAGTAGGTTAGATACTGTTATTTAATAGTGTAAACATATACATATACAATATACATGTATACATATACATATAATAGTGTATACATATACATGGCAGTCCGTGTAATATGTGACAACTGATAAGGCGTTGTGGCTTTGAGAAATGTAATTGGGCGGCAGTCCAAAGGCCACACCATAATTAATTACCGATTTGTATCGTATTAAATTTAACGTCGAAAAATACGTAGGATAAGATAAGCGAATAATAAAAACCTTTTAGTGTCCGCACTTTCTTCGACTTTTTTCAGTCTTGCCCTTGTAAAATGTTTAATTCCTTGTCCGTAAGAAATTTTATTGCACCAAAATATTCGCAATGAAATTATCTATCTAGATACCAAATTTATAAACAATCGGTCGAATCAATTTTCTTATATGTACGTTAAAGTGCGTAATTTTAGGTCAAACTAACGACTTAAGTCGAAATTCTAACTTCAAACGGTTATAAAAAAAAAATTTGACTAACGATTTTTGAGATTTTTTCAGGTCAAGTAGACATATATGTCAGTGAGATAATATTAAATTTTCAAGT
>JAIPRM010001110.1:0-23702 GCA_025469315.1 Stegophylla sp. TES_Ste_2020 | reverse complement strand
GTCTTTTGCTGCATTATTTTAGAAGTTATGTCAAAAAGTAATTTTCAATTTTACGGAAATTGCGGTAATCGCATATTTTGCCGTTTTTTGAAAATTTTTTTTCAGTTTTTTCGCATTATTAAAAAAAATATTAAGAAATTTGAAAAATGACCTCTCAAAAGTACCATGGGTTCGATTTTGGATCTATAAAGTTACTATTCGAAACTTTTAGGACCAGTATTTCTATACGAAAAAGTGTTTACAGAGGAAGAAAAAAAATAAATATCATTGTAAAAACATAAACTTCTTCACTTCGTTCAGAATCTAAAAGGGCGTATCTTATACTATTTGTGATATCGAGAGTAATATTTTATATATTTTATCTGTACACTATAATAATCTTATATTTAATCAGATTAGGATAATATTATTATTAATAATATTACGAGGGTTTTTGGGATTTACACTTAAAATTAAGACTTATTTTTTTTTTCCCATATATCAAATGACTTTCCTAGTTTTTTCTTGTATGCCTAAACTTCTGGTGGCCATTACTCTCGACTTACCTGTTTTTCCCTGGTCCGATCGCTTAAAAGATATAATGTGTCAATACAAATAATTTGGTACCAATATTGACATTTTGGAAAAAATGTGACTTGGCTGGTATTTTCCTTTTACTCTTCAAATATCAAATTATATCATTCTCTAGAACTCGGAATACACTTATAATGTCATATCATTCCGTCTCATTTGATACGTGTTCATGAAATTAGCGATTTATGAGTAATATTTTATTCAACTCTTACATATAATAAAATTATTACATACAGTTAGGAAATCCCCAGATGATTTTATTCATTTATACAAGAAATTTTAAGGATTTCACTAATCATGTTGTTCACTAATCAAGCATATGCTTCTCTAGTCCGATCAAAATTAGAATACCTACCCAGTGGTTAGGTCATGATACTTAAAAAAATCAAATTCAATGCTTCGATAATATTTAAAACCGTTTTCTTCGATTCATTTCCTTCAAATGTAATTTAATTCGTGTGCAACATTCTCCTTATCAACCACTATTACATTTTTTTTGACATTGCTAACTTGTCCGAACAGAGAAAAATATACGATATTAAATTTTTATTTAAGCTCGTTAATGGTTTTGTTTTATCAATTACCCTGAATTTTAGGTTCCCTCAATTTTAATGTCCCTCAATAGTCAATAACTGCAGTCTTGTAAAGTATTCGGATAAAAGTATTACAATACTTTTTTTTACCTGACTACTATTCTAAATATTTTTGAAAAAACGTATTGAAATAAGTATTTTGAACGTATTTTTTTGGTATTTTTATTTTATATTTTAATACTTTTTTCCTAATTTCTATATATGTTTGAAAATTATAAGCACGATTAATCATTATAAATATACAAAAAACTCAATAATAATTATTTACAGCATAGATAATATTGTATTAAAATTTAATTAAAATTGAGGAAAATATTATTTTTTTAGAATACGCTCGAAAGCTTTATTCCGCTATCAAAAAAGCAGTCGATTCTGTCCGATAAAAAACATTGTTGAATCGACGTGCTTCAGAAGCATATGAACAAAGTCCGAACTCTGTAGTTGTATTAAGCAATATAATATATAATGTTACATTGTATAGGATTACAATTATTACTGTTAGATTCTGAATGTAGTAAAGAAGCTATTGTTTTTCAATTCTTAATTTTTTTTATTTTTATTTGAAAAAACTACCAAATATTTGACAAAAAATACTTGGAAATCATCATTTTTTGATCCAAACTTTATGAAAATTTAAACATAGATAGACAATAATATGAGAAACATTTTGGCACAAGAAAATTTTAGACATTTTTCTAACACTTACTTTATTATTACATAAAAATAGAATAAAGTGAAAAGTATAGACATGAGAGCCGGACATATTTCACACCTCGGATATTCTTCGTTCTTCAGGTCAGATATTCTTGGTGGGTGTGTTGGAAATGATGACAATAATTATTCTTTATATTATTAACTTCTTTCGTTCAAAATCATTTTATTGAAGAAATGATTTATCGTTTCTTTAAAATTCTACACGCTCACCAAGAGTATCTGACTCGAGAAGCGGAGAATACCCGTGGTGCGAAGTATGTCCGGCTTTTATTTTTATTTAGGTATTTTTATTTATTTCAATTCTTTTTGTTTTTTTAAGCTTTTTAAAAGTGTCTGAAGTCAACCAATGTAAGTGTAATACCAGTTTTCAAAGAAAAATAATACATGTCTGAAGTCACCCCATTTTGAGGGTGACCCCGGACAAAGTTTAACTTTTTAAAAAACAAGGATCTTTAATGATTATTCTTCTGGCTGTATTACTTCACCATAGTTAAAGAAAATGGTAAAATTATTTTGTAATTCCAACAACAATATGTTCTTAAAAAAAAATATCAAAATTTGTCCGGAGCCACTTCATTTTACGGTATATAAAAAATAATAATAATAAAAATGGTTTATGAGGTAAGAAAATGTTTTCAATTAATATTCTTTAAATAGTCAAAAAGTTTTTTAAGTATTAGAGAATATATTCTAAATATATTTGAATATGTATTCTTAATAACTTTTAACCATTTATTTGAATATATATTTCAAATACAAAATAAAAGTATTCTTTACAAGACTGATAGCTAATGATATAAATGTTTATTTGTTTAACTTTAATTCCATAGAATCATTTAATAATTATGTAAACAGATTTTTTTGTATTTAAGTATAGTATTATTATTATATAAATTTTTATTTTTATTTCTATGATATTGTTGAATTATAATAAAATAAAATTATTGTAATTGGATCATATGATCTGTTGAAATAATTATAAATAATAAATAAATAAAAAAATCATAATTGGTGGTATTATATTTTCTAGGTTTTATCGGGTTTAAAATGACGGAGTTATTAATTAGGAGAACCCATTCATTTATGTAGGCCAAAGAACACAAACAATTAAATTAAAATCAAGTTAGTAGCTTAAAGATATTAATAATTTTCAATCTCGTGTATCCATTTAGCGCCCCACGACAGATATTAGTACAGCAACCACGTTGATTTTAAAACCATCAATGACTAGTAAAAATTATAAAAATAGTTCATGCTCTATTTGAAGATCAATCTTGTGACTAAAAATCTCAATGGGCAATAGTGTTAATAGAGAATAAGAACAACATAATATTGAATTATTTAACATACATATGTATCTATATTACCAAAACTGCAGTATATTAATACAACAAATAACGCGCTATTTTTTTTTTTTTTATGTAACTGTTCAAAAAATATAACTCGAAACATTAAATGTACTATATTGTAGTAACATAGCTTAATTTTTGAACTTCAAGTTTTTTTTCTAATTGAATTTTGAGTAACACTTTTATTAATTATGTCTGCTGTTCCTTCCATGACTATTTTATCCTCAACACTACACCAAAATCCACATTTTATTATCTTTCTTATACTTTGTAATTCAACTTCAATTTTGACTTGATCTCCAGCGTAACAAGCATTTGGAAACCTCAGATTCTTGGACACAAGAACAGTGCCTCCACCCGGCATTTTAGAACCAATCACCCCGGATACCAGACCCGCCAAATAAACACCATGTACCAATGGACGCTCTCCAGAATGTATGTGATTAGTGTCACCACTTAAACGAGTAAAATCATCAATATCCAATTTACCAATACGTTTTAATACCACAACACGATCACCTACTGTAAATGCTTTGCTGCAGAATCGTCTACTTAGCTTTAACATGGTAACCGGTAAGTACTTAAAAATAATAAGAGTTGGAAATATTATATACTTAATAGCTCAAATGGTCACGTCACGGTGTATTGGACACGATTGCCGTTTCAATATCTTTTTCAGTACAGAAGTCAGTCAAAAATATGTTGGCAACATTCCTAAGCTTTGGATTTTCGCTTCGAACACATGCTAAAATGCAGCCAACAATAGATGGATTTACAATGTCTGAAAAAAAAAATAAGAATAATAAATAACAACTAGTTTTAAATACTTTTTTCCAAAGCCCAAATATAAGGGAGCAAAAAAAATTGTTTATTAAATGGTTACAAATTAGACAATGTGACAAATGTAGTCGAAACGTATCTAGAATATAAAAAACCCTTTCATCAATTTTAAATGATTAAAGAGGACCTATAATAACCTATAATAATACTATATCTTTTCAGTATTTTCAAGTTTTGTAAGTTTAAATTCTAAATAAATTGACATGATTAAATTATTATATTTTCTAAAAATATAAAATATGTTATAATAATATATAATTCTCTTATACTGCACACAAGATAGTACTGTTCATTTAACCATTTTTTATCAATTAAAATATTAAGATTTTAATCACTTTATAGATTTGTATTTATTTTTTTTATCAATTTAAATATTTATTGAATTCCTAATAGATTACTTTATTTTCCTGTTAGACAAAAAGTAAATATTACTGTGATACTGTAGATGTAATAAGTTAAATTATTTAGTGTCTACAAAAATAATTCATAATTTTATAAATTTAATTAAAATATGTTTACATAACACTCGGTACTTATAAATGTAACAACATATAGAGAATGCGTGTAATATTTTATGAATAAGAAAATAACATAATTGTGTATGAAATATTTATTTTTGTTTGATAGAAAAGTCATTTTTTCACAAACTTTAGTATTATAAAATTCTAAATCTACATAAATCAAGGTTAATTTGTTAAATAAACAATTTTAACTTTTAGGTTTAAAAAAAAAAACAAATGCAATTTAAGTTGTTTATTAAAATATTTCAAAATAAACATTCTTAAAAAATAAAAATAGGAATTTATATTAATAATTTTTGTTATATAACAATATTTTAGCACTTTTTTTTTAGTAAATAAACATTTATATAACCGTGCATAAAAAGTATAACAATATTTGATAAATGATAAATACACAATAAATTCATAACTGCATTATATTATATTTAATAAAGGGTTGCCAAATTTTAAAATCACCAAACCGGGACATCATATTAGGTAATCATCTTTTTTTATTTTTTATTTTTAGTACAGTTATATGGAAATAATAATATATATGGCTAATCATATAGAGATAGAAAAACAAATAAACCTGAAAGGGCTGAAACCATATCGATTAAATTTAGATAACATACTAAGATAATGATATATTATTCTATGCTTTATTATTAAATAATACATTATTGAAGTTATTTTTTCTCAGCTTTCACTAATCAGGACAAAATTAATGACTGGCTGAAACACCAGGACTGTCCTGGTCAAACCGGAACAAATGGCAAGCCTAATTTAATAATTATTTGAAAAAATTACACACTCTAAAGTACATAAAAGAAAATCGGTTTAACCGATTGCTTTGAAATTTGATACATAAGTGGAGAATTTTATGGCAAATATTTTGGTGCAATAAAATTTTTTATGGACAAATAATTAAACATTTTACAGGGGCTTGATTGAAAAAAATCAGAGGAATACAGACAAATATTATTATATATTTCTAATTTACCAACACTCAATGTAGGTATGTTACAAAACTATTTTTAGTTCAACATTTATAAGAACCCTGTATAACCACATAAAATTAATTAATTTTGTTATTCTGGTCGAATTTTGACCACTTGGTGATAATAATACTTAATACTTATTAATAAGTAATTGTATATACAAATTTGATCATTTACAAATTATTATTAATTTACAATTATTTTCAAAAAAATATCTCACTTGAGTACCATTTAGAGAGAAATACGGTTTCAAAAAAAAACTTGTCGAAACTTTTAAATAAGTATTTCAATACCAAAATGTGTATGTGTACACATAAAACAAATAAAAAATTAATTACACAATAATAATAAATAATGATTTATAATAACATCATTTTAAAAACAAAGCTTTTTCACTTTGCTCAGAGTTTAAAAAAACCTATGTTGGTCTTACGCACCAAAATCTAAAATTAATACAATTATGTAAAATATAATAAGTAGTATTTATAATAATAATAGAAACTTATACAATTATAGTAATAATTGTATTTAAATCTTAAAAAATTGCAAAAAGAAAAAAATATATTCTTAGACATATATGTATAATTTTTCAAGTATTCAAAAAATTATTCTGAATATATTTTTGAAAAGTATTTGATTACGTATTTTGAATAGGTAATTTTTCATCCGTTAATTCAAATTGATATTCTGAATACCACCTCGAGGCACAGATCTCTTAAAGACTTATATAATTTCAATGTATGTTCAGGCCTTTGTTCATTATACTCACAAAACTTACATAAATAAATAACTATGAATGTATATAAAATCATCAAATTTTGTACACCAATACTGAATATGCTTTTGTACTTTATAAACATAAAATTAAATGCCACATTATTTTTTCAGTATTTATTAAATGATTAATATTAATTACTTTTTGCTATAACATTCTTCATTTAAAGCATTTTTCTATTATTTCATTCAATCATATTTCATCAATAATAAAAATTTAAAAGTACAACATTTAATAAGACTTTTTCAATTGTATTATTGATTCCAGTGAGAATATATGTTTAGTATACTTTAAGAGCTTTCAAGATATCATTAAAAATATTGCTAGTAAGCATAGAAGAGAATAGTTTCAATTATCTTTTAAAGTATGTTTATTTAGTTTAAACATTTCATACTAGGCAAAATCACTTTGTATGCATTTAAATCATAAATAATAAAATAAGATCAAACAAACCATAATATTCAACTAAAATATTTAATAAAAACAAACTATAGCTAACACTAAGTGAAATTATTTAGTTAAACACTTTTTACTTAGATAATTTTAAGTTTTCTTACTAGAAACAGGAGAATAATTTATTGTAAGCAATTGTTTGATACATAGTAAATTCCACAAATGAGAAATATTAATTTATACAAAATAGAATACCTTGATTATCAAAGTAATTTTAAGAAATTTAATAGTATAGTAAATTAAAATACTTTCTACATTACACATCTAAATTTTCTAAACATGACTACTTCATTTTATATTTTCCACCAATTTGGAATAAATGTTTTAGCTGTAAAACCGCCAATAATTAATCGATCTGCTTTTAAACATTCATCAATTTTTAAGAGCGCAACACCAACCTTTCCACATAACCCTCTCAATTTTCCTGGTGGTCTATTTGGTTTCAAGTCAGATTGACAGTAAACGTCAGTATTTAAATCTAAATCAGTTGGCGTCTCATCAAAAATTAAAGGCATTATTCTTTTTCTTATAACTCCAGTATGATGAGTTCTCGCTGTAAGTTCTTGACCAATGTAACAGCCTTTGTTAAAGCTAATACCATTTAAATAATCACAATTCATTTCTAATGGAAAAGATTGTCCTTTTAGTAATTCACTACCTTCTGCAACACCATTTGTATATCTCCATTGTTGGTAAGTAAAATTGTTATCACTATTGTCCAAAAATAATTTGTTTCTAAAACTTGATGTTTTATCAGATAAAATTCTCTGACCTAGAACGGGCAACCGAGGGTCATTAAAAACATTAACAGAATTCAATTCCAAGGTCATAGGAGTAGAACCAAACAATGCCCAAATATTGGTATTATCTAATATGTCAATATCTAGTTTTCTTCGAAGTAGATACATTTTTAAATATTTTCTTAAATCACTAGCAGTATCTTTGTCACATTCTAATAACATATGATCATCCATTTTATAAACTAAACAATCATATAAAATGCGGCCTTTTGAGTTCAATAGCATTGTAAATAAAGATTTTTCAGTTTTTAGTTTGAAAATATCATTGGTCATCAAGCCTTGGCAATAATCATACATTCCATCACCTTCAATTTTTATCAGACTTCGATGATGTAGAAGTTCTAACTTCGGTTTAGTTTGAAAAGTAGAAAAAAATCGTGCTAACTTCAGAGGCACCCTCATTGTTCAAAACCTTAGAAAAACATATGGGAGCAACTAATTAATATAACAATTGTTCTAATATTAAGTTATTAACTATCATGTAGTATGCGATCTTTCATCAGTAAAGCTTATAAATTACAATTGTTAAATATTTTTATTATATTAAAATGTAATATGAAGAAAAAAAAAATGAAAAATAAACTCAAAAATAAGAATACAAATTACAGCTTATGACTAAGCCGTTAATAAACATTAGTGTACCGTGAATATATAAATATAAATTTAAATAATATATTAATATGATATAAAAATAAAATATTTTAGTTTTTATGAAACATTTTATTCAAGGCTAAATTATAAGATATAAAATAGATAGATACCGCATACTACACATATTTTAATTTTTAAACAATATCATAATAACAATATCATTATATATGATGGTTTAAAACTAATACTAATATTAATTAAGTGATAAATACCTAACCAAATATAATCCAATTACTGAAATACATGTTTATACATACTCAAATACTCAATAAAAAACAAAATGTTTAAATTTAAAACCTACTATCAGTATTAGAGACAATCTATGCTTTCAGGAAATTATTAAGGTGAACTAAAGCTTACCCTGTTAATTCAAATAAAATATATTGTTTACCATAATAATAAATTCTTGGTTTTGCAACAACAAACGAATAGTGAAACAAGTCTTAAGACCTTACATGAAATTGAAAGTATAAAAACAAAATAATTTTCTGACAAACAGAATATGTGAATAAATCAGTCATTTTATATTTATTAACATTTACAAAACTGAATTACATAGAAATAAAATAATTGTATTGGCCTCAATGAAATATTATTTCTAAATGTTTCACTTAAGAATTACATTAATTTTTCAGCTCCAACTGCAAAATATTAAAAAATGTCATGATGAGTAATATTAATTTAAATATAAATCTTGAGAGGTTCCTTCTGAGCATTTTTTATATTGAGAGAGGTGTTTTAATTTATTTAACAGTACACAAAGAAAATTAATTCTAGATTTAGTTGATGTGGATTATACTATTTTTATATAAGTTTAAAATATTTAAACCATAAATAATTAATAATTAATAATCAAAGGAAATGCCAAAATCAAATAATTTGTTTTATAAAAACCTATAACATATATTAAAAAAAAAATTAAGTAAATTTACATTAAACAAGGCATTCAAAATATCTAACTACTATTATTAAAAAAAAAATTCTTATTAAATGCAGTAATGTACTCCAAATAAATTAATGGTTTATTTCTAAGTTGACAGTTACCTTATTTACATCAAAATTACTGAAAAATCAAATAGAAACTAAATCAATTTGGGTATTTTAAAAAGCTTAGTAGTTTATTATTTATTTATTTTAACAATTTTAAGCACCTACTAATGGAACATACATAACATTCTTTATTAGTAAGAGAAAAAGTACTAACAATTACAAATTAAAAAAAAAATATTTTAACAGTAAAGTAAGCAGTTAAATTATAAATGTTAAATTGTCATTTCGCCCTAGTATACTAGGTTTACTGTATAACATTTTTAAATTGTAAATACTCAATTTTTAATGCGACTCGTATAAAACGATATCCAATTATGTGGATAACACCACAATACAATTATATATTAGTTATATAAAATAATAAAACTAATAGTTAGTTAAATTAATCTGAGTAACAATCATTTTCAATGCAAGTGTATATTTTTCTAGACCCACTGATACACTAATTATATTTTATATACAATATGTTAAAAATTAAATCAATACCACCATTTTAACATTATAGTTGCTGATAAATGATTAAATTATTTAACAAATCATTATGTAAAATGCATATTACAAGAAACAATAGCCAATAAATAAATAAATGATAAGTAAGTGTGTTATACAAAATTAAAAATTAATAATAACATAAATTAGACAAATTGTATAAACAAAGGTAGTAAATATAAAATATACACAACTTGTGTTCTATTGTGCTCATTAGAACAATAATTATAAGTTATAGCAATATAAAGAAAGCAAAATTTATGTAATCAATATTTATTGAATAAAAATATTTTTGGTGATTTCCTGAGGCTTAATTATTTTACTTATTTACTTTTACATGGCGTTGTATAACATAATCCTACAAGCCTCTATTGTAAATATTTAAAAACCTATATGATATTAACAATAATAGTTTCATCAATAATTGTAAATATAATATTAATAATCAAACACAATTTTATAAAAATTTAAGTAAATATATGTAATTTGAAATCTGTAATAATTAACATACACTTTGTACAGATTATTTTAACATTAAAAATTGCACTTTATTAGCGAGAAAATAACTAAACTGCATTAAATGAAGATGTTATAACCAATATAATATAGTTTACATAAACTATAATTTAGAACCAGATCAATGAAAAAAAAAAAAATTATATTTTTCTACCAAATTTTACTAAAGTAATTTGATGCATATAAAATAATATAGCAGACTGCACCGCATACAACATGATAAGTATTCATTATAATTAAATAATTTATTTGTAATCACCTGTTTTTATTTCTGGTGCATATAAATACATGAGAGTCGTAATACAGGAAAGTATTATATTGTCATCCTCTATACTCAATATACTCAACCTTCTTTCTATTTTTTGAATACCACCATTTCCAATAATATAACCTTTGTTGATAGGATCTAAAAAAAATATGAAATTTCAGCTTATTATAGGTATTATGTATTACTCTCGTATGTATATGAAAATAATAAAATATATGGCACTTTCTACATAAACAAAAATTGGATAATAATCACATACTTTTATGATCTTGTATATAGTTAAAAAGAACATTAGGTTTTACAATAATAGTAAGTACTCATACACTTTTTCAAATTCTTTTACCGAGTAGGTACTAGGAACTTATAACAGTACGCTGTTGGTTGAAAATAAAACTCACAATATGATGTATACCCACTTTCTGAGTAATTTTAAAATAATGAATAACAACATAATAATACAGTAATGAAGCAAGCATATATCAATTACCATTAGACAGATTGCAGAGTCCAGCCACAGCAAATAATAACAATTCGTTGTTGTCCGAAATCTGCAGCTGCTCTAGGAACAAATCGATTACTTTCTCAGAACGTATGTATGGATAATTGATAGGATCGTAAGCAAAGTTGGCAAGGTTAGCCAATACTTGACGTTTGGACTCTAAACAAAAATTTTAGTATCAGTATCATTATTATTGTTGGAAAAAAAATTGGATTTTCCTCATCGATAGGCATCCCATTACCAGCACTGTTGGTTTTTCGAAACTCCTGAACGAGCTGTTTCAGGAACTCGGGCCGGTTTATTCCATCGGCTGGCGTGCGCTTTAACAAATCCTGCGGTTTATGAAACATATAAACCGGTAAACGCAAACCAATTAAAAAAAACAACGGATCAGAACATAAAGAAAACAAAATGTACAGATTTGAGATTTTGGAGTAATGTTGTGTTATAAACGCATTATCACCTATCAGTGATATTGTGCGAAATCATATGGTAGTCGTAAAGACAACCGGCAGATGGCAGTTCGGTTGCCCGTCAGTTGCTTCCGTTTCAAACACGGTCCCGTGCTCCCATCGCGCCACCGCACACCATTGAAAGTTCATTTTCGCTACGCGGCCAGACGTGCGCACTCGCTGTACGATTGTCCGGTCCGTGATAGTCGCACATCGAATTGCTTCTTCTTATTTTCAACTCCTTTTCCTATTTTGCCCTTTCGTTCTCTTTCATCTGTCGCGTATAATGTAATCTTTTTATTTTATTCTTATTTACGAATTCAATACTAGACTTTTCTATTACAATATTGTTAATTCGTTTGTTTTGTTAATTTTTTTTTTTGTTTTTTACTAACCGTTGACAATTAAAAATATATTTCCGTACCGCGCACCCCGATAAGCAAAACGCACGTATCGAACCGGAAATGGAATCGACGTCGGAATTTGAAGTGCCAGCATACCGTTGGTAAGTTGAATTGTTATTTTTTACCTAGTAGGTACTCACATTTTTTTTTATACCCGAATACAGCATTACGATATATTATATTGTATTGTATTCCTGTAATACAGTTTTGTATGTATTTTCTTTACGTTAGGCACCCGTGTAATGTGCATTTAGCTAGCTACATATGCACTGCCTATGGGTAATCCAAAACCAAACAGTTTTATTAATTTATTTTGAAAAGTATTTTTGAATTTTCATCATCGGTGTTCAACGAGGAATACAGTAGTCTAAATAGGTCGATTTTTTACTTATTATTGTTATTGCTAGGTTCTACTTATTGGGTGCATAATATTATTGTGTGACGTAATTGTATAACAATGTAAAATGCGCTTGCGACGTATAAAAACATAAAATACACAATATATTTTCCGAGCGCGATAAAACGCTGCTTTGTTGTGTGAGAACACGCGCACCCGGGGGATGGGGGAGAGACAAATGGTGGCTTTTCCTTGGGCTTCGGTTATTTTTAGCGTCGGCCAATTCTCTGCCGGGTGATTAACCCCCCGGGCGTGCGCCGACGAGTAAAGACGATGCGGGCATCACACGAGTTTCCCCGGTGCTGTCGAATTATTGTCTCGCATCTGTATGACCACGACCGAGTACCGAGAGAATCTTGTGCCGTTGCCACAGAGAGGTCGGCCTCTCGCTCACTCCCCCGAGTCCCGTCTCCCACGTTACTCGCGTGTGCCCGTTGCCCTTGACACAAACATGGTGGACTTAGATGTAGTAGGCAGGTAGGCGAGAGTGATGGCAGTCATCCCGTCCGTCCTGTTCGTTGACCGGACACCACCACTGCCGTCGTTCCATGCGCACACACATCACGCACGTGTGTCGCGGCGGCAGAACTTTGGTGTGTACACGGCGGCGTGAGCGAGAGAGGCCCGTCGTCGCTCCACCCCGTGGTTAAGTATTTATTTATAAAACTCCCGGCGATTGCCAAAAGACGGCGGTCGAAGAGAAGGGAAAAAAACATAATAATATATTTTCGAAAATTTTACGCTTTTCACTCCGTTCGTTTGCATTTCTTTCGATACGTTCCCCGAGTATTTATCCAAATATTATTATTCGCACCACTCTGCCAGTCCAAACGGTCGTTCTCCTACCCCCCTCCCTCCAGCCACGTTCGACCAACACGTGGTCATTAGCCGCTCAGTCGTTAGCCGCGTATTTCTACCCAGTCGTATAAACCACTGTTCATAATAGCTCAAAATTGCTGTGCTAACGACCCCGGTCGTCCTATATGCCGCGTACACGTGTACGTGTGTACGTATTTACACTCACGTGTATGTATAATACACGAGTATGCGTGTATTATATTGTGTGTGTGTGTGTGTTTTCCGATTAATTAATACCGTAATTATTGTGGTATTGTTTTACAACGTCGTTGTTGTTGCAACCCTGAAAACACACACGATGAGTACTTCGGAATGTGTCGTTAATTATTAAACACCACACAGCCCTTAGACGACGACATGTACACACTGACAATAATTAATACAATATTTCACGAATTCTTTAGTTGACAACACTTGAAAACTATGAACATTCATAAAACGACGTCGAGAGGTGCCATAATTATTTATTATTATTATTACCATTATACCCTTACTACAGCCCGCGTCTAACACTGGTGTAAGGTTCAAATTAGTATTTTATCAAATGGACTTTGAAAAGATCATAATATTATTTACTTTTGCATTATCGGTCCGAGAAATATAAAATGTAAAATGTTCCACTGTGGTCGGGTACCAAATATTATACAGAACACGTATTGTGTCTGCCCATTGTGTTTTCAGGCAATTAAATATCTTTGATTCGTCGCATAAAGCCGATACGAACGAATTAGGCAGCGTTGACGCATTCGTGTGTTCGTGTAGTCAAATCAACAAATACCCCTCTTTGTGTCTATGCTTTGGCTACAAATATAATTGTCAAATATTTCTAATTCGCAATAATATCGTGTGTACACTGCGTGATGATGATGTTAAATAGATTACGATCCAATAATCTCGCGGTGAAATCGGTTACAGAAAATTTACTGCGAGTAACCGTATATCCATCCATATAGTTAGTAGGTCACAGGCGGGTGGTTAAACTTGTTAGGAAAACGCGGCGTCCTATTTTTTTAATTATGAATAAAAGATAATTGATAATAATAATAATAATAGTAATAGTAGTAAAAAATTTTATATACATTTATCGCGCGGCGCGACTACAACCCGACGACGACGACGACGACGCTCGACCATAGACAGCATAATATTATAATAATGATAATAATAATATACTGTAGAGCATTGTCGTAAAAACCGCGTCTACATGTTCGCCCTGTATAATAGCAATAGTTAAATAATAATAATAATAATTTCATTATGCGTTGACTCTACGCTGACGTTATGATAATGACGTTGTCTTCGGTGTTGTCGGTGGTGGTGGTGGTGGTGGTGGTGGTGATATCGCCGCCGCCGCTGCGCTAAACGCGTGTGAAGTGGCAGGCTTATTTTAATATGTACACGGCGGTCGTTCCCTGATAGGGCAACTGGTCAAAGTGCACAACTATTATTACTATTATTATTATTATTGTTGAATATTATGCTCGTTCGTTCGTTCGTTCGTACGTTCGACTATAATATTATACGCACACACACCGCACTAGGGGAGAGGCAGCGCGTTTGCCGCGTTGCCATATCGGCCGCCCGCGACCAGGCCTATAGCCTATTTACTATTGGACCTTGACGTTATAATGCGTTCAGCGTTTGAAAAAAAAAAATAAAATAAAAAATATAAAGTACACGAGCCTGGAGCATCGCGCGCGGTGGCTGCGGCGGCGTTGTTGTTAGTCGTCTACGCTCTGCGCGCAATCACAAGCGCTAACCCTTCGAAAAACGACAATAAATTTGTTATCTGACGATTTCCGTTTCCAATGACCGTTTTTCTCGGGAAGCTGAGGCATTAAAATTAATACATTGACCGATACGCGCGTACGCTTTACGGTCGGAACTGTTGGCAAAAAACAATTTTTTTTTTTTTTTTTTATGTTTAACCCGCACCTCGCTACAGTACATACACACACACTACACACTACCACCGTGTAAACTATATTACAGTTTTATAATTCGTATTCCATCGTGGTGTTCCCTTCTACGACGAATATTTTTTTTTATCTATAAAATTATTTTATTAGTAATTGCTTTTGAAGCCGTGTTTTATCGAATTCACTACTAGTCGGAGTATTCGAATTTTTATAAGCGATATTTTGTATTTACAATTTGATCTAGTTTCAACTGTTTTTTATGCGTATTACCTATGTGTACATGTGCATTATGGTTACCTATATTTTATTGTGTAACGTGTTATGTAAAATAATAAGTATAGCCTAAGTATTTAAGCCCCTCATATTTACTTAGTGTTAAAAACGTGGTTAGAAATGTCTATGATAATATTATTAAATAGGTAAATTTATTATAAATAAATATTCGAATGAAAAAGATAAGTGCTCGATTTACAATTTGTCTTATTAATGTTATATGTATGTTCCTGTAAGAATAATAATAAAATTAGTGTTGTAGTATTATGTTTTAAACTGTGAAGGGTATAGCAGCCTCTAAAATTGTGTGTGTAGCATGACACGTTTTTATGTATATGGAAAGTGAAGTGTATAGTACGAAATTTAAAAGTGTGATATTTAAATTCACTCGTTACCAAGTTTTCCTTTTAATGAAATTGTGATACTAGTTTTATAATTTAATTTTTTTTTTTAGTCAAGTTCAAAATATTTAACCATATTTTAGGATAGGTGGTATAATCTGAAGTATCCAATGGTCCTTTTTATCTGATTTCAGTGACCACCATTTTAATTTTGCATCATAATAATTTGTATTTTCAACTAATAATTAGGTATCTATTGTTTCAATGTTTATAATAACAGGGATAATAACTATTACATTTTCTAAATAAATCAAATCTTAAAATATTATGTCCTGAAGTTAAACAATACTATCTGCACGTTTGGTTTTAAAAATATTGTAATATTTAAACTGGTTAAAAACTGTGATATTGCAAAAACAATGTGGCTAGAATAGCTACGATTTTTATTGAAATACCTAATGTTTAAGCATGTGTATTTTAAAATTGTAATCTTTGTATTAATTATGTTTCATAATTGCGCAAAGAATTCCTATCGATTGTCTAAAATACCTAATTAAAAATATCGAAATTGGTTTATATTTAAATCAATAAAATTAATGTCGGTACTTATTTTAATACGCTTTATTATTATTATTATTATTATATTTTTTGTCAATTCTTGGATTGACTTTTTGAATTCTTTTAAATCAGGTAGGTATGTTAAATAAATGTTTTGGATATTTCTACTTTTTTAAATATTAAAACAAACTTCAGGTATATTTGATGAGCTTTTGTCATTTACTAGTATTATTAAAATGAACGAAAATCACTATATCTACAATTTAAATTAAATTATTGTATATACCTATTTTGAAATAAATAGCTTCACTGCAATTAATGTGTTAATAGCAATATAGATTTAATTGTAAATAGGTATTATTAATATTTATTCTGATATTTATATAGCATATTTTTATAACGTCTTCATTTATAAGTATGAACAACGAGACTTACGTATTTGTTAATTCAAATTCCAGGTTATAATTGATTTATATATTTCTTTAACTTACTTTTTATGTATAAACCTATCGAACATGTACCTACCGTAAATTTTTCCGACTAACACACTTTATGCAGCCGTAACCATTTTTTTAACTATTCGTAATTATTATTCGAGTTTTGGCTTTTATCCAAACGAATTAAATCACTAACTCTAATTTGAATACATGTAATTTCATCTAAACAAAAAAAAAGTACCCCGGTGAGAATGATGGGAACCAAAAAACGTGGGAACAGGTTTCGTAGCACCTGTTTGTGTGCCGGACAAGGGAGGTTTATACGTGGGGTTAAAGACCTTTCATTTGGATGTATATTATGTAATAATGGGGTGCGCTGGCCCTTAACCGGCATATTGTTCCATGTCGGTGGAATCATCCCGTGTTTCTTTGTTTAGGGTCATTTTACACCTGTTGTATTTTCGTTTATTTATACCCTGAAAATCTTGTTTTTTATTATTATTATTATTATTATTATTATTACTATTCATTATTATTATTTTCTGTTTGCGCACAAAGGCTGACCTTAGCAGGAAATGACGATTTGGGGTGAATATTTTGTATATGTAAATTAATAGTCAAAAAAACATTTTTATTTAACGGTCGACATCGCACGCTGTCTCTATTAATTTATTTGACAAAATTATGAAACTGAGTGTATTCGTTGAAGTATTTGAATGACATACCGATGTATAGTTTGTTTTCCCTTTAAAAATTAAATTGTCACTTAAGTGTAAGTATATTGTATACATAATATATATATATATATATATATAATTTGTGTAAATGTATATATTATGTCGGTCAACTCGGCCTTTAACGGTTGATATTTCTTTTAAATTTCATAAATTAGTCATAAAGATTTCCTGTCATTGCTTTTTTTTTTTTTTCTTAAATATTGTTTTGTTCGCTCTATCCTTCCACACGAGAGATAATTTGCATTTCAATCGGTTGTTTTAATAATTAACAGAAATATTCATTTTTTTAAACATACAGTAGGCGTACACATAAAATAGACAAGAATATTTTCGTGTTCAATCTCCACGATTTTTGTGGCGTTTTCTTTTATTTTTTTTTTTCACCTCGTAATACATCGCACACCAGCGTTATAGGTTTTGAGGGGAAAGTAGGTTTTACGGTGACGACCATATGCAGGTTGTTTTGTGTGTATGCGCGTGTATGTGTGAAGTTCACGGTGATGTGATGCTCGCTCAACAGGTACATACGCACACACGCACAGTCACTGTACAATATTACACACACGCGGCGCGCGGGGACGACGCGCTGCATAGCACATTCACTCACACAAACGTACTACACACGCTCACATACTACACACACGCATGCAGAGCCACTTGTAATTACTGGCCGCACCGAACCAACAACGGGGAAGGGTGAATGCCCTGTGCTACGAACCAACCCCGTTTCCAGTGCACGGGTCATTCACCCTATAAATAATATAAAGTTATTCTTTCTTTCTCTCTTTCTTTCTTTTTTCTAAACGCCTCGTGTCGGATGGGAGATACCATACGGGGATAGCCCACATGCCAAACCACACAATACCACTTGTCGCGCTCATAATATTATATTATATTGTACGTATTTTTGTCATGAACAATCTTATGAAAAACAAAACACCATCTTTTATTTCTTTTCTAAAAGTCTATAGATTGTCTCTATATGAAACTCATAAGTATCTATAATTAATTTATGTTTAATTTGAAATAGTTTTATTTTTTTAATTAAAATTGTATAGTTTGGTATAATTATATTGAGCATACTGAACAAATTCTTTCTACAATTTGTTTATTTTCCTTGGTAAATTATTGTAGTTTTAAATTATATTTCAATATTTATATACGTATTATAAACCCCGGGACGTGAAAATGGAATAAAATAATTTTTATTTTCAAATAAAACAACACTTTATTTATTAAATAAATAAACATTTTTAAGCATATTACACCTATCAATTTTACACCAATAGTGGTTTTAATGAGCACATAATGTACGTTTTTATATGCATTTACATCTAAAATAGTAAATACTTAAATCACTATTGCATGCGGTAGAATTTTTTCTCCACCTGTTACGTATGTTATTCATTAGTCACGTACGTGCTATTTTACATAATAGGCAATTTTTTTCTACTTGTATTTTTAAGAAGGTAGTACCTGTTTAAAAGTTTTAAGTATACCGACGAATAGTTGAAATAAACAAAATGTTATAATAACATAATATGTTTAAAATTGAATAGGAAGTTCTTGTTATAAGTGTAATATGTTTTAAGCGTTATTCACATTTAAAAACGCGTACAATGAGATTTAATTGATGTGAATTGCCCAGTCAGTGAAAGCTTACTCGAAGGAGTTTTTCATTTGTAACATTGTGAGGGCAAACTTAGGAAGCCCGCGTCCGTGTAGTAATCATGACGATGTGCATATACGGGTAGGAGAATATTGTTTCATTTTTAGTGCCAAACGCCCACTCTCCCTTTAGTTTTCAAGAGGCCACTAAAATTTATTAAGGGGCACCACACCCTTCTTTGCACTATAATTGCATTCGTTGTTAAAATATACTGGTGTGTGTCCGTGCATTTAAGTGTCTTCGTATGTGTGCCCTACGGATTGGCATACCGCCACATCTCGTTTTAAAGTTGAGAAAACATTATCATTCCCCTTTGCTTGTAATAAGTGTCTATGTTTGTAGTTAAGTAGGTGTTATAATAATAATATACTGGATGGAAGAAATAACAAAATGTAAAGAATATAAATATTCCTTGGTTTTATACAGATTTACAGTTATCTCTGAACATTTATCACACAAGTGAAATTACTCAACCGTCATATCACTGTGTTTGTGCTCATAATCCGGGTCTTCGACCCCGAAAGTCACAAACCACGCAAGTGGTGGTAGCACTGAAATACTGGTGCCCCTTCACATCGAAAGAACAAGCATGAGAAACAACAACAGTGGAAAACTAGTAGTACTCATTATACAGTATGTTACAAAATACTGAACGTTTGTTATATTATTTTCATGTTTAAAGGGTTGGTAGATGTATTTTTATGTATATAATAAATGAAAATATTTTTCGGAAGGTGGGATTAAATAATTCAACAGAAATGCAGCTATCATGCATCTCTCACGTTTAGGCTGCGCTGCCCGGGTCAACGTCCTCATTCCACTAAACACATAACACATAATATACTACGGAGGCGCACAGTTTCTAAAATATTTTAAAACGAAAATATAAACTTCCCATTTTGTTTTCATAATTGATCGAATTGCTTACATTCTTTGGAGAATCTCGTTTATTGCATTATTATTGTTGTATAAAATGTCATGTTCAATACTACAATTTTTATTCGTTTAAATATGTTTCATATGATTTTAATTTATATTTTATTACATCGAATCCTCTGATTTAAACGATTAATTCTTTTAATTAGGTAGCTACAATGAGATCCCTCTGTCTGCTCGTTCTTTTATTAGTTGTTTATTAATATTACGGCCCTTTAAAGCATCCAAAGAAACATAGTTAATGTAATTGATAATGCTTCAAATGTTAAAAAAAAAACGATCCCATGAGGGTGGTGTTATTAATATACTCGGAGTTTATTCATCCCTAAATTTTATAGGGGTTGTTTCAAAACTAAAAATACTCTATGACATCACCCACCATCGCTGTGCTTGTAAATTTATAGAATGTTACAGATCGTCATGAACCACTTTATCTTACAACATTGTGTACACATGTTGACATTTTTCAATGATTGTACTATATTGTAGTGGGTATAGTGTTCCGAGTGTGCGTATTTAACATCTAATAATTTACTCATAAACATTTTAGTTTTTATAATTTAAGGTAGTGCTTATTTGTGTACTTGGTGTAATTTGAGAATTTTTTATGCATTTATCAAATACTTTATATCATTTTTTTTCTTTTAAACATATTTTATTTTCGCTTATAATCGATCCCATAATATGGTTTTTCACATTGGAATTAAAATTATTATATAATTTTTCAGTATTTTATATCGTATTCGTCATCATGCATCATATTATATTCATTTTAAGTATTAAATATCAGTTACTGAATATCTAAGTGATAATATTATATTACAGGGTCTGTAATCACATTCTCGATAAGTGTTGAATCATGAAGTCTTTTCCATTGTACGCCCCGTGATAATCGGATCTCTTATCGTTGCTGTATCCCTTATGTCATAAATGCTATGTTACTACAAAAAAACGCAATGAAATAATTTTAAACCAGTTAACGCTTCAATGGGAAACAGCTGTTATTTTTTTTAAGCGCTTCACTAATTTATAAACTCTTATCGATGACCCATCGTTCGGAATCATATTATAATTCTTTGCCTCCGTGAACGTAGATGATAAGAGAACAGAGAGGTTCGTATAATAAAAATATAAACGTAATAAATTGAATAATATTATGAAAACCGAATTATTAAAATATTACGTAGGTACTTTTCAGACGGTTTGGGAACGATGAAATCACCCTGTATATGAAGTTGAATAGGGCGGTGTGATGACCTTGATTCATACGCTGGCCGATCTGTTACGCATTGTTGCCAGTGCGTCCCCCACCCCGTACGTTCACGGGTGTGTGTGTGTGTGTGTGTATGTATGTGAGTCGTCGCATGTATTGCGTGAGTATGTGTGTGTGTGTGTGTGTGTGTGAATGCGCGCCGCGCCCGCGCTGCCACCGCAGCCGCCCACCCGCGCGCTCTGCCAGGGGTGGTGGTGGTAGAGGTGGTGGTGCAGTGCTGTTGGCTGTGCACCGGTGGCAAACGGTGTGGCGGGTGAAGGGGTCGGAGTTAAGGACGCGTTGCGCGTACATCGCGCGGTCCGCTACGGGAAGGCCGAACTCGGTTCCACGTGTCGCCACCAGCGCTCTCTCGCTCGTTGTCGTTCCGTCTCCGTCGCTCCCGCCCGCACGCCTTTACCACTGTTTCAGCCCGTGTAATAACCCGCCCCACCCCGCGCCACTGCACCCGTCGTCCACCACTGTCGTTGCCGCCTCGTCGTCGTCGTCGTCGTCGTCGGACAACCACAGCGTGACCTCAAAACTATTTAGGATATTTTCGGTGAGAGATGAAGAAGACAACGGACGACGAAGACGAAGAGCGCGGAGAGATAAAAGGGTTTGAACGTATTTTCGTATTTGCATAATCGTGTCAGTGTCTGTGTGTACATATTATGTATTTTATATGTACGTTTCTGTATACAATTAATATATATATACAGTATACTCATAATTTCCGTGCTGTTTTTCCACGTTTTTGGCTGCGATGAAAAATTTATAAACTCGTATATTTTTCTCGAAACACTATAAACATTTTCGAAATTTTTTTCCACGGTGTAAAAACGTGTAATGGGCGCGTTACCACGCGTACGCGATAATAATATGTGCGTATACAGCGAGCACAGTGAAGGACACAGAGCTTAAAAGTTGACGAGCAGTGTGGGAAAGCGGGGGTACGTGCGTGCGTGCGTGCGTTGTGTGAGAACGGTTGTCGTCGTCCGCGGCGCGCGCGTTTCGATGCACCCACTTGTTGGCCTCGCACACTGTTGCCGCGGCACGACAACGGCGGCGGCGGCGGCGGCGGCGGGTTACTTACGGCGCATCTCGGTGTTAGTATATAATAGCGAGGCGGATTTTTTTTTCATTTCCACCCTGTTGCAATACCCAAGACCCCACCCACCACCGGACTGCGCGTCTGTCGGCCATATGGCGAAAACGACTACTACCTCGCTGCGCACACAGTCGCCGCCCGCCGCTTCTGCGCGCGAGATTTTCACATTTATTGTTTTCCCCGTTCGTATAGTAAGCCGCGCCGCCGCCGTTGCCCAGGACACACGGGGCCATAATACCATTACACTATATCGTGGTGATTCGCCGCTGCGACGTACCTTCGCGCACGCGGCCTTGGTGTCGTGTTTCGCCTTCATGATCACCCCGACGACGGTTTTCATCACGTTTCTTCTGTATATTATATGCCTCGCCCAATGACGTTGTTTCATGAAAATGACACATTGCCTCATTTATAAGCGCGTGCGTGCGTGCGTGCGTAGTTACGTGCATTTTCGCACCCGGTTCTTTTTTGCCGCCGCAAAACAATACCGTCCGATTATTTCGATATAGATACAAAAAAACACGACTTGAATAAACAAGTCGCTAAAAAAAAATTGCTCACTTATATTTTCGACGCGTGCGCGGCAGATTTGTACATGAATCAACGTTGATTAGTCAAAAAAAATATGTATATATAAGTACCTTTTATATTTATTTAGGTAGTTATGGTTATTAGTGGAACGATTGAATATATACTACTGTGAAAATATCCCATTTTCTTGAGACACCACATGCACATTGCACATAGGCCTCACACTGTTGTTTTATTGTAAACGATGATTTTTTTTTTTTTTTTAATAAACTTCACTTTTTAAATATCAATATAAATAGATCCCATATTAATATACTACTAAATTTTTAATATTTTATGATAATGATTAATATGCCAGTAAATACACCACTGTTTAGACACTTATATAATAAAAAATGTCTACGAATTCATCATTCAATTTTGAATATTGCACAAAGTATATCTTTTTTGACTGAATGAATAATAAAAAAGCCGGACATACTTCGCATGATGGGTGTACTTCGCACGACGGGCGTATTAAATTTTAAAGAAACGGTAAATCATTTCTTCAGTAAAACGATTCTGAACAAAGGAAGTTAATAATATGAGAAAAAAAATTAATTTTCAAAAATTGTCCAAAATTTTTTTTCACTTTTTCAAAATTTTCTTACGCCAAAATCTTTTTTATAGGATTTTCTATCTATGTTTAAATTTTCATAAAATTCGGATCAAAAAATGATGGTTTCCGAGTCGTTTTTGTCAAATTTTGGGTAGTTTTTT